>JAPMNP010688079.1:0-10315 GCA_029874935.1 Atherina boyeri | reverse complement strand
CTGTGTTCTGAAGAAAACAGAGTTCCTCTCCTATCAGGAGCCTCTGGGTATCTGTTTGACTGCTGCCTCATTGCTGGGAACATGTATATGTGCCGTTGTCCTGGGAATCTTCACTTATCATCGTAGAACACCTATAGTGCGGGCCAACAATTCAGAACTCAGCTTTCAGCTACTACTTTCCCTCAAGCTGTGCTTCCTGTGTTCGCTGCTTTTCATTGGACGACCCAGACTCTGGACATGCCAACTGAGACATGCAGCGTTCGGGATCAGCTTTGTGCTTTGTGTGTCATGCATCCTGGTTAAAACCATGGTAGTTTTGGCTGTGTTCAAATCCTCCAAGCCAGGAGGCGGAGCCAATCTCAAGTGGTTTGGTGCCATGCAGCAGAGAGGAACAGTTATAGTTCTTACTTCTATTCAAGCAGCAATCTGCACTGCTTGGCTTGTCTCTTCCTCACCAACTCCTTATAAAAACACCCAATACCACAACGACAAAATAGTGTATGAGTGTGTAGTTGGGTCTACTATTGGCTTTGCAGTCTTACTTGGATACATTGGCTTACTTGCTTTTCTCAGCTTTCTGTTAGCATTTCTGGCAAGGAATCTTCCAGATAACTTCAACGAGGCCAAACTCATCACGTTCAGCATGTTGATCTTCTGTGCTGTATGGGTGGCCTTTGTTCCTGCTTATATCAGCTCACCAGGTAAATATGCTGATGCGGTAGAGGTGTTTGCCATCCTGGCTTCCAGTTTTGGTCTTTTGTTGGCGCTGTTTGGACCCAAATGTTACATAATCCTGCTGAGACCAGAAAGGAACACGAAGAAAGCTATCATGGGTCGAGGTATCGAGTCATAAAAGAACCTGCACTCATTTTACCCGTTTTTCTTAATAGGCTGATGAAATATTTCTGAAATTGTAGAGCTGATGCCAAATTGATACATTTTAATGGCAGGGATGCTGGTTAACATAATTCACAATAGATATGGGGAGATATTTTGTTCTTTTCATTATTAAACTGTGACACAAAAAAAGAAAACATGTGACACTAATTCTGAATTGGACAGTGAAAAGGAATCCTGTACCAATAATTCACTTTCTTCAAATAAAATATAGTTTGGTTCATCCAGAACCATTACAAAACGTTTGCTCTTTTTATGTTATTGATTTCAACTAACAGACACAACAGTCATGAAAATCACACCATAAATATCAGAACTCCCAAACGCCATATATCCTTTTATTTCCAAGATCTATGTTTTCCCCCCACAATAAAGCCATTAAAAAATCTGAGTTGCAGAGTCATGTCTCATTTTCGTCCTCAGTTTCCACATGTTGATGCATTTTTTTATTTCATGGGGCAATATGTGTATCTTTCATATTTCAGTTATGAAATCATCTTACACAATCTTGGTCCTCAGAATGTGGGCACATATCAGGCTTTTTTATTTAGCTCCTGCTTCTCTGTGTCTTGTCTTTCACAAACAAGAAATAACCCATCGCCATCCAGTATTGGGTTATCTATATCTAGGCCTAAGGCAGCACTTTCACCAAATGAACAGCAGATGGCAGCAGCATGTTAATCATGTAAAAGGATGTAACAGGACCAATGCATCCATTCTTGAAACCTGATTTCCCCTTGAAAGTAAAAAATGTTTTTAAGTAATTGCCAGTGGACACTAACGGGGGCAACAATTAGTCCAGATATGGCTCTTTTCCAACTAATCAGCACTATTATAAATACTGCAGCGAAATTTCTTTTTCCTAAATGTAAACATAAAAAGGTTTGAGTTTTGCTCTGTTAAATGGAAAAATGCTGCTATCTATAAAAAAAAAGACCATCTTGAATGAAATCACATATGGTTTGTTATTTTGACTGAATGAAATTACTCTCACTGAAACATGAAGAAAATAAATAAAATCTTAAAACTAATGTACAGCCTGTGATTCAAGCAGCTCAGCTGGATCTCCACCTATATTATAATTGAAATAATTAAAATGATCTTTTGTGATCTGTCAGTAATGCTGTTTTTTATCATTTTTTTCCCTCAATGCAGGATTAGTTACTTTAATGAATGTTGAAAATATGAAAAATAATCTGGCTCAAGCTTGATGTAATGGGAAAAAATACAACAGATTATTTATTTTATTATAGTTTATTGGCTTGATTGACTTATTTTTTTCAAAACTCAGGTCACAAAAGGTTAAACAAAATCACCCATCTGCTGGAGTGGGCTAATTAGCAAACATTCTACACAGGATAAAGATTATAGTACGATACATTATATGCAATATCTTTGCATAATAGACTCATTTTAAACTAATCTTGAAATAACATATTTAGATCATTTACAATGGCAGTCCCAAGTCTTTACTACCTGGCCATTAGATGTTTCTTAGTGTTTTTCTCTGGCGTCAGTAGTATTATGAAACACTTTGGAGCAAAGATGCAGAACAGTAAACCGAAGCTTGAGGCGAGGATGGCAAAAATCTCCACTGCTACTGCATACTTTCCAGGAGAACTAACATAAGCTGGAACAAAAGCCACCCAGACAGCACAGAAAATCAGCATGCTGAAGGTGATCAGTTTGGCTTCATTGAAGTTGTCAGGGAGTTTCCTGGCAAGAAATGCTAAGAGGAGACTGGTGCAGCCGAGAAGGCCAATGTATCCCAATATCAGAGAGAAACCCACCACAGACGTCATGGCACACTTCAGAGTAACCTTTAACCCCGGGACCTCCAGGTCAGGCCGAGGCATCGGAGGGCTGAGCGAGAGCCAAATGATACAGATGATAACCTTGATGGAAAGAAGAATGACACCTTTTAATTTAAGTAAAGACTGTGATGAGGAGAGTAATGTTAAAACAATACCAGACCTGTATACAGGTGAAAAAGCAGACACTTCCTCTCTGCTGTGCTGGACCAAACCACCTCATCAAGGCATCAGCACCTGGCCGAGTCGAGCGGAATGCTGCGAGAACTACGATGGTTTTGACTTGGAGGCAAGAAATGCAAAGTACAAAGCTGATCCCAAAAGCTGCCTGCTGGAATCGACAAGACCAGACGGATGGACGACCAATGAACACCAGCGAGCACAGGAAACAGAGTTTCAACGACAGCAGAAGCAGGAAGCTCAGCTCCGAGTTGTTGGCACGTACCTAAACATGGGCATTGGATTACATTTGTACTGTAAGGATCAGCACATGGATTCATTCAGAATATTCTAAACAAATGTGCTGAACTAGATTCGTCCAGAAATACAAAATTTCTCAGGGGAGGTGCATCAATCTCTTCTCTTACCACAGGTGTTTGACGGTAATAAAGGAACACCACAAACACAGCTGTTGTCACTAAGGCACCAGAAACAGCTACTGCTGTGAGGGTAATGCCCAAGGTTTCATTAAACGAAAGGAAGTCCAGTTGGCGAGGGATACAAGCTGTTCGTCCAGCATTGGACCAGAACTCAGATGGACAACGCTCACAGTGAGCGGAACCTGGAAAAAGCATATGAGAGCAAGAGAGAGAGAGAGATAAGTAGGGGAAGACTGTAAATGAGCTGAAAAGATCATAGTTACTGAATATTAAAAGATTATGCAGCTACTGGAGGGCTGACTATATAATGTTTCCTCACCAGTTTTATTGCTAATCTCCCCATCAGCACACGGGATGCAGTCGAAGCAGCAGATCGGTTCCCCTTTCCTGGTGGCCACCCGTGTACTCGGGGGGCAGCTCTCACTACACACTGAAACAGGCACCTAAACAACATTTTTAAAAAAAACATTTGACACACCTTATGCTGGTTATAAAGAGTATTGATTCACAGAAAATTTGATGTATATCCTTAAGAAGCACCTGATTTGATCCCGTGCTCCACTGAATTGCAGACTCATTGAGGTGGAGGTCAAACCCATCCACACGACCAATCAAAACAAGTTGGAGCTGCCCTTCAGGGGTGCTTTGCCAGTTAACAAGGTCGTATTTTGCTGTAATGTCGGCCCCTTGGAAATAAAACAGTTCACCCTGTGGTGTAGTGAAGTTCACTTTGCTAAGATGCTGCATTAGCTGAAAGTTTAAAAATGTTGAAAAAGTAAATATATTTTTCAAGATTTCAGTGAAAAGCAACTGTCTAGTTTTTAAATGACACATGCATCTGCTCTGTCCCTGCAAGTAAGCTTGAAATTGGCAAACATACAGTATCATATATGTGCAAGGCTTGAATGGAACTTACAAACACGTGAAACAGAATTGTTTTACCTCAAAGGGTTTGATTTGTTTCGGAAAGGAGCAGGTGGAGAAGTTGTTTCCAGGAGGACTGTCTATGTCAGGGCAGGACAGAAGACTGTGGAGAGCGTGGGCTGCAGCATAAACTGCAAGATAGACATTATATGTCACTCGTAGCTGAGAGGTGTCGGTAAAGAGATTATGCACTCCCTCCAAGGTCTCTGTGCCATTGCATGGTGGTAGCGCAGCCCTCTGAGGGGACCTGTCAGCTCCAATGCGTAATGATGATGTAATAGAAGAATGAGGATTGTCTCCAGGACTGCAACCAAACTCCTTTTCCCAAAATTCCCTTAAGAAGACATCAGCAGGGTGAAGAGATGGTTTCAAACGTTGTATATAATTTTCAAATCCAGGTAGAGCTGAACTTCGAATGGCCACACCAAGAACGCCTCTCGCCACTTTATGAGAAACAGGATTTCGGAGAAGATCACTGCTGCTGCTCCAAGCCTCACTGCCCAGAAACTGCCTGTCAGTCACCTAGTCATAACAAGAAGACACAATCACCGTCAAGTGAAAAATTGTTTTTCCTCAATGGTAAAAGTCTCCATTTGGGATCTTAAGTTAATAAATATCAAAAACATTTCCATTTCAGTTTCTTACATTTATGTTGGCAAGTTGCACAAACAGTTCCCTCACATCCGTGTACCAGGTGAAGATCAAAATCACTTTTGCAGTTGAGGCCTGAATTGTGAGTGCTGCTCGCCTGGCATCACTTACAATGTTCTCCCTTTGGAGAGTGGCTACAAATGCCAGACACACCCCCGCCCCCCGAATCCCCTCCTGAAATACCTGCCATGTATAATTGAAAAGAACCATGAGAATTAAACAGGTGTAAGAATTTAAAAATGGTGTTCAAAACGATGCTTTAACATCTCCCCCTATATGATATGCAATAACAAATGGAGCCACCTTCACTGCCATATGCCCATAACCATTATTTGCAATCACTGCACCAATCCAGGTCCATTTGAAGCGTATGGCAAGCCGGGCGACAGCCTGGGCTTGATAAATATCACTAGCCATAGTCCTGAAGAAGTTTGGGTATTGTTGCCGGTCACTTAGACTGGGGGAGCTTGCTGTGTAGCTCACCTGAAAGACAGGAAGTTAATCAGAAATAATATCTGATCTTTCACCTGATTAAAGGATTTTTATAATAATGTAGGTTCACTCCGGTATAACTTTCCCTACAGATGTTTTGCTACTTTTCATTATAAACAGATCTCTTTTTACAGCGTGGGGAACAAAAACAAATCCATTATATCAGTGATACAATATAAAGAGGTAATAAAGGCATGAAATCATAAATGTGGCTCTATTGATGCACCACTGTCCATCAAAGTAGATACAGAAAATAAATAAGATTACGATGAAAAATATTTCATATTTCAGTACGACTTACTAAAGGCACAGAAAGTGGCCCCAGGATCCTGGAGAGTATCTGGGCTGTTACAGATGAAGAACCACCAATGATTAAAGGGACAGTCTGATCACCTGATGGCATTAAAAAATATAATGAAACAGGTCTTCTTTTCCATGCAAATAATGTTCATTCTGTTCTGAAAACAATAGATAAATGTTTGATTTCATACAACAAACAAGTGAGATTAAATACCTCTTCTCTCTCCATATTCATCTGCAGAGCTACAGGTAAGGGAGTCTCCACCGACCATTGACAGTGCTGCCTGTAGAGCCCACGCAGGGAGGGCACAGCTATCATGAATACGATAGCCCAGCTTCACCCCTGGTAGCAAGGCTGAGCTATGATTGATTTCTTCCACAGCAAAAACCATAGCATATATATACTGCAGGGGCAGATTTTGTAAACTGAGAACACAGGAGAAATGTAATGATAAAAGAATCACACTTAAAATGCTCAAGCAACTGAAATACAATTGATCTGCATAAAAACTATAACATTCAATTTTCAAAAGGAAAATGCTCAAGAAAATGAATTTGTGTAAAGGAATTATTATAATTAAAGACACTAATCTTACTGTGTGCAAGGTACGTTGTCCGGCTGTATGGTGAAGTCATGGTCTTCAGCTGGAGGTGAGTAACGAAGGCTAAAGAGTCCACCAATGACAATATCCCCATCCTCAAAGAAACCTTTGTCGCTAGGTGTTCCCCATCGAGAACAATTCACTGCTTGAACCATCTGCAACCCTACCGGGAGCCCCATCTGTCTGCCTACAAGAGGCAGGGATGGAGTCGAGGATGTCCACAGAATGACGAGCCACAACACCAAAGACATGGATGAAGCTGTTCGGGACACTTGAAATACACACAAGACACAATATCAAATAATATCTACAGCAAGTGACATAAAAAGAAGTCGCAAAAAATATCCGCATCAGACAATAATTTCAGAAATGAAAGTGTTAAATTGAATATGACCATTTTGTACACAAAAGGAAAAAAGTTGATATTTCAAACATCTAAAGCACATAAAGTAAAAGAATATATAAGAAATGCATATCAGACATAATAGAGCTGTCACTACCAACTGGCATAGTATCTCAGCTATGACTTACCTCCCTCCCGCTCTGCACAACATGGATGTTGTTCTGGGTATTTATAATTGCTGTAAAGCCCAAAGCAGAGGCAAAGTAAACAAGATGACAGTACCTCACGTCATTTAACCCTAAAAGCTGAAGGCAGAAAAATAGACTCAGACACAGAAACTGGAAGATATACCTGCAGGATAGTCCAAATATTACAACCTATTTTTATCTGCAACCTTCGTTACTGGATAATTTTACAGAAATGATGCTATTGTGACTCAAAACAGAAAACAATCATACAAATGAATAAATAAACAAACTCTAGGCACTTTTTTCACAAACAAGGCTTAACAGCTCCATATATCTATATTTCACCTGCTTAATACAATTTAAGGACACTGCTATCAGGCAAGAGGCAAGGTAAACCCTGGACCGTTCTTATTGGGCTCTATAAGGACCCTTTATGTAAATCCAACAGGTTGGCTTCAGCAGTACTCACGGCTTAGGCTGATGGATTCAGAGCCCTAAAGTTTCACAAAGTCATGAAGCAGCCGAAGTCTTCATGGTGTGACTTAAAATACTGTTCCACCGTTCTTTAAATGCAAGTGAGAACCATTTTTAATACAAATATATTGTGCTGCACAGCGTCATGCATCAACCTGCAAATCACAGGCCTGATAACTTGGCAGTATTAATAAATTGACCCAAGCTGAGGCCTCATTCACACATAAAGAGTTCCATGGAGAGCAAGCTCATGCATGGATGAAGGGGGCCGTGAAGCTCCTACATGTGCAACCAAAAGGATGATTTTATCAATCCTACCAAAAATATTGAAAGAGAAAAAAGAAAAAACTTGAGTTTGATGGGACTCAGATGTCATCAAACCTGAAACAGCACCACCTCCTCTTTCCTTTGGGATGTGAAATATGCATCCTGCAATGCATTTGTGGAAAACTATTGATGTACTGTATTACGGAGAAATCTTGACAGTGGCAAATTGTTGCACTGCACAAATAAGAATTTTTTGGTTCCCCAAATTTTATTTCCTAATATCTCTCATTGGTTGGAGAAATACAATCTTCATAACAAGAACCTCCTCCTGCAGAGGGTCTGTACCACTGCCAATATGGTGCAGTGTCGTACTGTAAATGACCATACAGTAAGCCACCACATTTCAACCGCATAACCAGCTTCAGACTGAGGTCAGGCAGCTGTTAGTTATCCAGGATTTAGCAAAAGACTGTTCATTAAAGTGAAACAGGAATTTGTGCTTGCTCTTGGCTCTAACTATGAATTAAGTTTTGTTTTTGTTTGTATTTTTTTTGTTTTGTTTTGTTTTGGGTTTTGTTTTGTTTTTTTTTGGGGGGAGGGGTATCAAAATGCTCTGATCATTCACAAACTACGATGGCTCTCAGTACCAGAGGCTCTCCTAGTATTTTACTAAATGGGTTGCTGGAACTCTTTCATGTTGGTTTTCCTGTTCATGCATAATTCTGTAATGGCAGTTGGTATCCAGACAGGCCTCACTATTAGCTGCAGTTTGCTGTTCACATTTTTGTTAAACTACCCCCACATAGCTATTATTGGCATCCCAATAATGGTTATTTACATCAATGTATTTTTTAGTTAGAATAAAGTTTGTATGAGTTAATGTCCAGACTGGAAGAAATTCTTCTCAGTTAGGCCAGCTTAAACTTATGATCCATGAATTAGTTAAAAACAGAGCCACATTTATTCCACATTCAATATTTTACTTCTACAGACATGTACACTGATGCTTTTCTTTGTTTTCAATATCATTGGACTTTATATTCTATTTATGTATATTTATATATTCTATGAACATATGAACAAAATTATATGTTTTTATGGTTACATAATGTAAAATTCTATAGAAATATAGCTGTATCATTTTCTTGTCCTGTTTATCACTGGCACAAATTTCATAATTACAATGTATTCGATTTTATACTATATTTACAGTATATACTATTCAGTAAATGGCAGTGTATTGGATGATCCATTTAAGTGGCTGATTTGCTAATATACCATCCTGACCCGGGCATATACTAGAAAACAGCGTTTTGTTAGGTGTCCACTGGAGTGGAGACTGCATCAAAGGGTTAATATCTTACACTGGATCCAAACTTGATAGATGGTGATTAAAGCCTAGGCAACCATCTTCCCTACCATCCTAGCCCCTACATCAAGATATAGGAGCTAGGATCCAAACTGACACATACTGTAAGTGAACATTAACCTGCTCATTGGAAAGCAGGCACATCTTCATGCTTCTCCACCCTTTTGCTCGCTGATACAATGTGTGTTTACTATCTGTCCCACTGCAACAGCTGTGTATTCTACTATTTTGTTTATTCTGTGTATATTGTCATTTGTTTGCTTCTGCGAAAAGTCGCTGTGGTCTACAACCAATCCTTTTTTCACCTATGTATTCATGTTAGTGTTTACTAAGAATCTGACCTGTTATGGACTGATATGTGCTGCTCAACAAATTGTACTCTTCCAGATGCAAACAGGCATATAATCAATATAGGCGGCAACGCAGGTATTTGCTTGTTTATATGTACTGATACACTGAAAAGAACCATACTTAGATCATGTACTGGTGAAGTCTAGATATTTCTCCAACCATCCCAAAAAGGACTTTTTAAAGCAGTTTTTTGTAAAACCACACTCTCCTTTATCATTGTAATTGAAGCTCACACTGAGCTCTCGCTTTCTGTAGAGCAGATTAAAAGAGAAAACATTGTTTTAGTCTCAAAATGCTGAAACAAAGTTGAACACCAAGTGATACCAAACTTACTTTAAGATAAGCAGGAGGTAACCTACTGATGAGCCACAGGTGTGAAAATTGTTGTTCCAATTAGTGTTAATTTCACAAGCAATTACATCCCATTATACAATTACAGTGAGGTGTCACAGGGGGAACAAAGAGGTTGTCTGTGTGTTTAATCAGTTGTTTTTGTGGTTTACAATAACGGGTCACATTATGAAAGTCATATGTTTTTTTGTTTTTTGTTTTTGTTTTTTTTCTTTTGGTTAAATAATGAACTAGTAGATCAAGTAAAATGTGATTGTTTGAACAGAACTTAAGCAATATTCATTATTATCATCAATATCCATATCTATATACATACTGACTGACCCAATATCGTTAGGATCATCCAAACATGAGTGCAGGAAAAGCATCTGTGACATCACGATTCCTTCAATCACAGATCCCTAGATTGGTCGATTTCAGCCATCATCGCTGTTAAACAGAACGAGGTATAAGAAATAAGACTCAGACTAAACATAGCAGTGTGTGTCAGGACAATACTTATCATGTTACCACTGGGTTTGCCATATGATGGATGTGAAATGATGGAAAGTGCTTTGTAGTTGTCCTTGTAGAAATTAGCTTTGAGTCTTTGGAAAACGTGATTATAGCAAGACAATGGGCAATTTATTGTCAATATCATTCAGCAAACTGGTAAATTTCTCCTTGTAGTCTGTAAGCATAGCTTCAGTATATATA
>JAPMNP010688049.1:0-17885 GCA_029874935.1 Atherina boyeri | reverse complement strand
AATTTCTTACATAGGCTACGGTTGCACATGATTGCAGTACCAGTTTCGGCCAGAATCTTACATACAGTACCTTTAATATTATGTTTTTTAGTGTTTTGATGCATTTTCTTTTTTCTTTATGTCACTTTAAGATTTAATGTGAGAGATTTCAACAACGCCAAGTTAAAAAAGGTTTGATGCAGTATGAAATGTGAATAAAACACAATGCAATGATTTGTAAATCTCATCAACCCATATTTAATTCCCAACATACCTTAAACAACATGTCAGATGTTGAAACTGAGACATTTTACAATTTCATGAAAGATTTTAGCTAATTTTGAATTTGATGTCACGTCTCAAAAAGTTGGAACAGTTTGTCTCAGTTTGGTGTCTGCTTATATGTACATCTGAGATGATCTGCATCTCTGAAATGATCCTTATATACCCAGTCATGTTACTGACATATTTCCACTTGCTACTCCAGTTGGTTTTGATTACTTTTCTATCTTTTTGTTACTCTTCATAGATTTGATGCTGCTATTGAATTCAAAATGAGCTCATATTTTCAGTTTCAACATCTGGTATGTTGTTTAAGTTTTATTGCATTTTACAGTGTCCCAACTTGTTTTAAAATTGGGGTTGTAAATAAGCCTGACATGCACAGTATGAGTTCACAATACAAATATTTTAAACAAAAAGATTTTTAAAAAATCTGTGCATAGCTACTGTACGCTCTAGCCTTCTAGGGACAAGGTGGAAAAAGAGGGGACATGAAGATAGAAAGTTAATAGTATGTAAGAAGATGGTGAGGAAAAAAGAGGGAGAAGAGTACATTTATCCAGTCTACTTTTTCATTATTGAGGGCCCCTGAGGAGAGAGCCACTGTGCAGTCCTTTCCAAATGTCAGGGCTGCACATCCAGCCCTCAGCTCCCTCTGGATGCACTTTACCCAGGCCTGCCTTCACTCACTGCAATGAGCACTGGGCCAGAGAGGACATCACATATCTTCCATCTAACACAACACAGACCAAAAACCCTCATAAGGAAAGTTACTTTTGTCTGCTTTCTAAGACGTCTAAACTGGATTATGCTGAGTTTAGATGCATCGCCAAAACAAATTAGATTTCCAGTGCTTCTACTTCTAGCTTCCAGCTCTATCTTTTATCACTCTATGGTTTATCTCTCAAAATGTACGTTTTAGATTTTTGCTGTCCCTCCTTTCCCCTTTTTATTCTGATTCAGTATCACATCCTTAATTTATACTTGCCCTTTCCACAAAACGTTATCTATTGACTTTCTATACTCTTTTTGTAAATCTTGTGCCTTCTATTGATTCTAAAAACTTCTATGAGCCTGTTTTTTTCCATTTAATATCTCACTTTTTCACACAATCAGCTCTTATGTCTTTTTTGGATTGAGAAAAGAGTTCATACCTTAATGCAAAAACAGTCTTTTTAGCTTTCACTTAAAAGTACGCTTTTAAAAAATAAAAATTCAATTTTTTTGTTGCAAATCCTAATTCTCATTGTACTTGCAGCCTATTTTTGGTATGCTGTTTCAGCTCTAAACATAGTAAAGAACTAAGCAGGAATATAAAAGTAGGCACAAGAGCACAGGGAGGAATAGAAATGGGCAGACTACAGAGAGACAGACAAACCAGAAGAGGATGTCTGGCGAGCAGAGAAAGGCAAAAATGATGTTTACATCTGTTCAGTCATGCATAACGCACACGTCTATACTTCCAAGCCTTTGGTGATGCATTCCGGGCATCAGTGATGAATGCATCTTTTCTCAGTCGCCACTCTTAACTTTGCAAGTCCATCAGCTATTCTTCTGCTGACGGACGAAGGAAAAACAACTTCATGATTCAGTGCTTTTGTTGTCTGAATTGAATGCCATTAAGAATTAATGTTTGGAGCCGTCAAGATGAATTTGGCCGGAAGAGTGAAGCTACTAAAAAGCAACCTTGTGTAAAGCAAAGATGTTTTTTTATAGTAAAAAGAGACCTGATTGAGCATCCATGATTCTTCTCCAGTTTACTGAGATTTGTCCACTCTTTAATTAGTGTAGTTTTGTCACAATTTGGAAATTATTTTACTCCCACTGATAATTCTCTCAAAGTCCAAACAATAAAAATGTCCTCTGATAAATTTCGACCCGTCCACCACTTCTCTCTTTTCAATTTCTTCTTCTTTATGGGTGGAGGAGTAATTCCGCAGTCATCCATCCTTGCTGATATGGGTGACTGAGGTCTTAGCTCCCTGAGCAGCAAGAGAAGCTGACTGTCCTGTCTTCCTCTCTTATACCCAAAGAGATGAAATCCTGTTGTCAGACCAACGATAACCGAAGCATGATGGGTCCCCGAGGTCTGTTCAAACCTGATGTAGAGACCATCCTGTGGACGCTCACTGCTGAATCTTTCATCACCCGACTGATAAGGTGCAAATAGGATCTGCTCGCTGCAGCTGCTGTATTGCTTCAGTAAATCCGCTGTAAAGACCATTTTCAGGAGGGTTTGAACAGATGGTAATAGCGGAGATGGAGACAGGTGTGGACTGAGAAGAGGATGGAGAGTAAGCAACGCTAACAAAAATGTATACAAGACGATTGGGGTTTAGTTGGAAGGGCATGATGATATGTACAGAAACATTTCACTCAATTGGCGCTATATAAATAAACTGAATTTAAGGCACGTAATTAATGTGCAATACATGCATTAGATATTACCTATGGATTTCTGAAAGGAAGGTTTCAGGAAAGGAATCATTCAATCACAAGGCAGAAACTCAACACATCCAGTCATGTGGACATGGTGGAGACGACTGGCTGAAGTTCAAACTGAGCATCAGAATGAGGAAGAAAGGGTATTTAAGGGACTCTAAACGTGGCATGGTTGTTAGTTTGACTATTTTCACACACAACCATATCTAGGGTTTCCAGATAATGGTCTGAAGAAGATAACATATCCAGTGAGCAGCAGTTGTCTGGACCAGAATGTCTTGTTGATGTCAGGTGTCAGAGGAGAATGGGCAGACTGATTGAACAAAATTTATCCAACTTTGTATCAACAGTTCAGGCAGTCTATGGTAGTGTAATAGTGCAGGGCTCATAGATTTCCTCAGTATTGTTCCTGACCATGTCCATCCCACCCCTTTCTGATGGCTACTTCCAGCAGGATAATGCACCATGTCACAAAGCTCAGATCATCTCCAGCTGCTTTCTTCATCATGACGATGAGTTCACTGTCCTCCAACAGCCTCCACAGTCACCAGATATCCATCCAACAGAGCAGCCTTGGGATGTGGTGGAACGGGAGATTCTCATCATGGATGTGCAGCAACGGTGGGATGCTATCATGGAGATATGGAGCAAAATCTCCGAGGAATGTTTCCAACACCTTGTTGAAGCTATGACACCAAGAATTAAAGCAGCTCTGAAGGAAAAAAGGGTTAGTAGTAAGGTGGACCTAATAAAGCAGCCAGTGAGTGTATTTGGGGGAATTTAAGATTTTAAAGAGAAAGATTTTGAAAATAGTACAAAATCCAACAGGAAGGATGTTAAAAGTCAGCAGTTGAAAGAAATCTTCTGATTCTAAAGATTGTCTTAAGCTGGAAATAAGTCTGAACAACATGTTTGATCTGAGCATCAAACTTGAAGGTTAGAATGAAACATTTTTCCTGAATGTCTAGCAGCCTAGTGGATATTACTTGAAAGATGTTGCATCTGTGTTGTTACTGTGACAACAGAGATGCGCACAAATATTTCAGGGGCTTTTTATTCTCATTCAAAGCCATTTTTTTCTCCCCTTTGTCAATGATCTCTGCCTGCCTCAGTTTGCAGTGCAGTATATAGTCATCCATTTCCCCATTGGGGTCTTCTGTGTCTTCACAATTGGCCCTGAATTTGATCAGAGATAAAAGAGAATGAGGAAAAGAGAACCTGAATAACTCACTCACTTTGATTCACTTCAGCCTCCATTCAGTCTCACTCTTTCTCTTGAAATTGAGGGTCAGTTTGGAGTGAAATACACAAGCTGCTAAAGCTGGCAAATGGCAAAAGTTTTTTTGTGTGCCCCAAGAAGGTGAGAAATATCTTTCATTGTGTGGCACGTAAACAAACTGTGTCAGAAAGTGAATATTCAGAAATCCCAGACAGATCTCTGTCTCAGAGCTGCAGTGTTTTACAGCTTCCCTTCTTTATATTTAGAGGAAGTAAAGCCACAAGGGAGAGACCTCTAATGGGTGATTGAAGGATTGGTGTCACCACATTTCTCCTGTGCCGTTTAGGAGGAGTAGGAAGTTCATCATTCATTTATCGGTTGGTGCCTTAAGGAATTTTGTGCGCTGTCATTTAGCAGGTTCATCCGGTAGGGAATGGGACGATCAGATGTATGAAATCTGCATTCTCTGTAGTACAAATTAGAAGCTGCTATGCTGAAAGGAAGGAAAGACGGGGCAGAAAAGCAAAGGTAGTCCTCTGCACATAAACTATGAGCTCATGATTTCATCAGGCATCCAGAAGTCACCGGAGACTTTATTCAATTTGTTAGAAACCACTTTTTAAAACTTTAATTCGACAAATAGAATTGATAACTGCAGCTTGTGGGTTGAAGTAATTCATTTTTTCCCCATCATTTTCTGTCTCGGAAACTTAATTCTTTTATGATATCTCAGTTTTTCCCTTTTCCGCTGCCTCTTTGCTGAGTCAGAGTTTGTTTGTACAGTGAGCCAAGCTTGAGACACTTATATCCGATGCAGAGACACAGTTGGTCCAAGCAAGGGGAGGAATAGTTGCTATTTTGGTTAAAAGGACAGGAGCAACCATGTTCATTCTTTCAATTTTTTTTCTTTCTATTTTTTTTTGGTAGTGAGGCCAAAAAGGGAAAAGGAGCTGAGGAGAATATTTCAGTACTGGCTGAGACATTCAGGGGAAGGTTCACAAATGATCTGACATGTTCCAGCAGATCTCTGCGGTAGACAGGAGACTTGTTAGGGTTGTGCAAGAAGTTACTTACATTTTGGAGACGAGTAGCTTTTCCGTTCAACGAAGACTGGGGTGGTAGCCGTCATGCTGCAAGTTTCTGAGCCAAATTCTAGAGAAAAAAAAGAAAAGCTTGCTTGTTGGATGTCTTCCCAGAGCAATTAGCTGAACCCACATGTCTGTTTGATTAATACAAAGATGAAAATTAGCTTCTCCCAGCCACTCTGCTGAGCCTGAGCCCCTAAGATGGGGACCGGGCTGGATGTGGACGTCTGTACTTTGCTAATGACTCATCTAGGTGACGTATACAGGATGTAATGCTGAACAAAAAAGCATCTTGGATATGTATGATCGACAATTCTGCGACTGTAATGTGATAAATGCACAAGCAGGCAAATTGTAGTCATCTGAGTTGACGAATGAAGGTCCCCCCACCTCTACTTCAAGCTCACTGCACCTGCTCTCCGGTTTACATTGCCATCCAATCCTCGCTCACTCAACTGTGGCGCAATCCATACATTCGTGACAAATAGGGCATAGTTATCAAAGCTGGCAGTCTCAATAATTAGAAAAAGGCTATAGTCAAGCCTGAGGAGACCATTTCTCTGATGGATTAACAGCAATCGCTTACAGCAGTCCCAGAGCTGTTTACAGTGGCAATCATAAGGCAGATGCATTGGGCATCAGTAATGCCTTTTCTGTGGATCCACTTGATCAAAAGCAATTGGCTAGCTAATCAACAGATGTAATAGTGAACAGCAGGCTGTTTCCAAAAGAAGCAGATGCATTATCAGACAGAAAATGGGGAGGGTAAACACCAGACACTTCCTGGCTATCCCAACTCTGTCTCTGCTTCACAAACAAGCGAAGGCACACATTGCAACTCCCCTGGGAAGCATGGTCTGAGCACTGACTGTGACGCCGGTAACATGGAAGAGGAGAACACCCAGGAGCTACTCTGACAGCCCCCACATGCTGTTTTAACAAGACCCAGATCAGTGAGCCTTCTCGAGGGCAGATGTCAGGGGGTGCCGCGTCTCAGCTCTAGTGCCCCCCCCTACCAGGTTTGCAGCTGTGCATTGAGGTATCTTGCTGCATCCCTGTCATCATAGATGGGTGAAAAGGAAATCAGGCCTTTATGGTGTGTGAATGAAATGGAAAGAGCTCAGACATGGATCACTGTTGACAGAGGCATCCCTGGGGTTGGAAGGTGTAGAGGAGAAATAGGGAAGGAAGTTTCCGCACTTGGAACATCGCAAACACACATAAACACATAGCCTATACAGCTGTAACAGCCGGGTGTTAAGATGCTACGCTTGCATAGACAATTAGTTGCACATCTGGCCTGATGATTGAGTGAGTCGAACAGACAGCTGGTGCAGCTCTACTGCTCTTTTTAATGTGTAAACTGCAAGGTCTTGGAACATCGAGAGAGGTTGCAGTCTGAGGAGGCTGCAATGTAACCGCTGCAGTTCATCTTAATAATTTGCTGGGCCTGAAAGAAGCTAACTTTAAAGGTTTGTTTCCATTACGAGATCATCTGCTCTGTGTTGTCTGTGATCAAAAGGAAGAAAGAAACAAAGTAAAGGGCCACAATGGGAACAGAGCATCTGGGAAGATGATGAAAATATCACATAAAGAGGGTGCATTGGTGTAAGAAGACGAGATGTGGCTGAATGAATAGCAAACGCATTGTGAAGCACATTGTTGGACCAACATAAGGTCAAAAGGTGCTTCATGAATGTGGAGTATTTACCATTTTTAAACGAGTGGCGTTGGAAGAAATGCCTCTGATTTAAGATAAATAGACAAAGGCCTTCAGGATTACTGTTTCTGTTTGAGTATTTCTTTCATCTCAGTAAGTGTTGGCCTTGTTTCTTTTCTGGAGGCAGAAAAAGTCGACTGTTCATGTGATCAGCTAACTGAATAAAATGTTCATGACATCATGACATCAGCACCTAATCACAAAGGGTTTTCCCATCTCATCCTATGTATATGACCTTTTTGGAAAATAAAATGCAGAAACTACCTGAAGAGAGCATTGCATTGTTGTTTTGCAAACCCTTTCTATAATGAACCTTTAAAATCTACATAAAAATTGTGATGGAAATCCCAAACTAGTGAGAATAGCTTTGATCACACATGGAAAAAGGCAGGAAGTAAATCAAAGTAATAATGTTAAAAGTGGTATAGAAGATAGTGGTGGCAGTCCAACTAGCAGAGACCGTTGCAATTCATTGAATAAAGCACATGCACAAGACCAGCCTACTTGAGTCGCAGCTCACTCCTTGGCTACACCTTTAAGACATCGTTAGCAATTAGCAAACGTTGTGACTGAGTGATTGACGGGCCAATAGACAAATAAAACATGCGATGAGAGCAGAAATGATTGGCTGATGGTTTTTAAGGTTTTTACTTTCAGAGTTGATGTATAATAATATTTTTGTTTTTAAAACTTTTAATCAATCATACCTTATGGAGCAGTGAACTCAATTTCATAGAATATTGCAAAAAATATGCAAACATATTTACACTAGCAGCAGCATTAACCATTGATCCATGGCAGGATGGATCCATGCTTTCATGATGTTTCCACCTAATTCTGACCCTACCATCTGCATGTGGATCTGAAATGGAGACTCATCAGACCAGTTTCCTGTACTTAATAAAATGACCCGTGAGTATTTATAGACAGCAGATAACAGTGCAGACAGAAACTAACTAATGGGAATGACAAGTTAAGGGGCTGCTTGTGAAGATGAAAAGAGGAGGGGGTACCCCAGCATCCATTCACCTGTCCACTGCCAGTAAGTCCCAGACTTTTAATTATCCCCTGAATGATAAAAATGAAGAAGAAATGGTGAAGACAGAGCCAGAACCGTGACCACCGGTGGGTCATTTAACCAAGCATTTTATAAAATAAGATTCCCCACTTAGTCGGGAAGCATATTAAAAAGTCTAATGCCTGTCTGGTGAGATAAAAGGAGGAAAGTTTGCGCTGATCTGCCTGTTGTCTGAGGTGACATATCATGATGGGTGCAGGAGGACAGGGTGTGGTCATACACATTCAACACCTCGCTAAGGCAGCTCCCTTTTTTTCTCACACATGTTTGTTGTGTAATGTTTTTGTTTTTTTAAAAACACCAGTTCGGCAAAGCTTGTCTCACACATCCCATCTTGGACATGAATGCCACTGATGAGCCTTTGGGGTCTGTCTAAGTGGATGGGGTATATTGGACCAGAAGTGGCTTTCATATTTTGAATTGATGTAACAATCTAAAGTTGGAAATGAAGAAATTTGTCAGTACATACCAGCCATACCGAAAGTATTCCACCACCTGGAGTAGCAGTCAGGCACCCAGGCTGTGTGGAACAAAGGCTGGCCCATATGATCCAATACATACTCCAAAGCCAATCAACATGCTTTTTTTTCTATTTCTTTTTTCAAAATTTTGTTTTTAATTTTAAATTATGTTTTTTTTTCTTTTAATTTTCCATGCTTTTTCTGCAGACCACTGTAATGTTTTAATGTTTAATGTAAAGCACTTTGAATTGACTTGTACGGGGCGGTGCGTGGCGCAGTGGGTGGCTAACCACCCCATGTGTGGAGGCTGTAGATCCTCACCTGCAGCTGTGGTCCAGGTTCGAATCCAGGCCTGTGACCCTTTGCTGCATGTCATTCCCTTCTCTTTCTCTGATCCCGTTCCTGTCTAGCTACTGTCATAAAGGCCACTAGAGCCCAAAAATCCTTTTAAAAAAAATTAATTGACTTGTACATGAATTGTGCTACACAAATAAACTTACCTTGCCTTGCCTTACAACTTAATTGCTGCTTATAAATTGGAGACTGATGTCTGAAAAAACAATGCATCACAGCTTGCGTTGGTGCCTATCAGTCAGGCTGCTCAAACTGACCCCTGTCCATCCCTTCGAGCGCATTCCATGGGTATGAGTGTCATGTCATAACTGGGGCACAAATGAAGCTGGCGGCCTCATTAGATAAATCATATTCTCTTTGGAATCATTGGAGCTGCAGGGTGTGTTGTTGAGGAGGAGATGGCTGATGCTATACTGAGCCAAATGAACTTGTATTGTGGTCGTCAGTTGGATTTCTTTAGACATTTATCCACTCCAAATATATGTATTTTTTTGTGTGTGTGCTTTTTGTTTTGTTTTTTTGCTACCATTTTGAATTTAGCAAATAACATTTTAATTCCAATACCATGAAAGAATCATCTTAGAAATGTTGGTGTTTGTTTCCCCATTTTTGCAATGACAACTACATTATTCAAGCTGCATTTCACCCCAGAATAGTCTGATAATGTTCCAAAGAAGATGTGTAGTGATACATCGGTCTACATCAGTACATTGATTTGTTGAACTTAAATGAAAACCTCGATCAGTTTTCAATTTATTGATATTTTTTTCATTCCTCTTATTGTCTGATTGAGCTCCTGAACAAAATCGTATTTAGATATTTTATCTGCTTTCTGTGATTTAATTATATTGGAAGGGAAAATGTCAATCCTTATGGTCATGCTGGTATGATCAGATCACTTTCGCTTTTTCAAAGTGCTGTCACCAAAGAAACTTCACTTGAACGTGCAGATTTGAAACACTCTCCCAGTTATTTGTTTGGATAGACCCTGCAAGACCAGAGATATGATCATTTAGATTTTTTGGTTTAGAAATATTTAATGCATCCAAAAGTGGGATGAGATGGACAGACATACTAGCCAGTTTTTGTCTTTTTTTTTTTTCCGCAAAAAACAAAATCAAAACAGCTTATATACTCAATTTGTATTGGATTATTGTGTTGTTGGGCCCAAAACAGACATACTAGCCAGTTTTTGGCTCTTTTGTTTTGCAGAAAAATAAATCAAAACAGCTTATATACTTAATTTGGATTGGACTATTATTGTGTTGTTGGGCCCAAAATGTTAATTAAGTAGATTAAAATGAAAAAAACAATTATAAACAATATTGGTGAAATCATGCTGGAAAAAAAAGATACCATAGGTGGATACGTTTAAAAAAATTCAAAAGTATTTAACAGCTAAATCAGGCTGAGACCTGTGATGGTTTAAGCACCAATACTAAACTTTGACAGACTTCCACACAATGACAATCTTGAATTTTCCATCAACGGGCGGCCAATTAAACATTTTTTATCCTGTCTCTTCTCTGAACTCCCTCCAGCCAGTAAAATTCAATGCTGACTCTCAATGTCACCTTCCCGTCTTTCTTGGGTTTATTTGCTAAAACAAAGCATGTGATTCAGTGCCATAAAGCATTTCCTCAGCTGTAGGGCAATATGTTTGCCATCAACACAAGTCAGAAGCACAGAGTTTAAGTCTGGAAGTTCTGTCGTGAAACATTAAAGCTCAACATAAAGAATATGGTAGGGTGTATTTTTTGTTAAAATAACTATTTGTTTTTCATTTAAATGTCTGATTGAGCTCAGGAAGATGTTTTACTTGCTTTTTGGGTTTTGATTTGAATGGAAGTGACTGTGTTGATTCAGCCCATGATAGCATCTCACTTTCTCCTGAATCGACTTGAATCCAAAATCACACTGTGGCAAAATCAATGATATGATATGATAACACTGAATCATTACCCACTTAATCTTTATAATATTGTATATTGTCATCGAACTTGTGATTTTCACCCCTAAACTAGATAGGTGGCTGGATAATCTCTGCAAGAAGTCAGGAGCAAACATTGTGGACATTTCATCATGCAGACCCTCCAGGACATTTCTAGAAAAACTTCTGACTGCAGCGCATATAAGGAAACAGCTGTAAGAGATCTTGAAATTAATTAAAATTCAAATTTGAGCTGGAATTTGTGATATTAGCCATCATTGACCACTGAATCAATGTATCGTATCTTGATGTTGGATGTGATTCACACCCTCACTGCAAAGATCCTCTCAGCTTCTGAGTACTCAGTGGGGAAGAGGTCAGGTGATCTTGGAGATGGATTCATAACCATTCTCAGTTTTCTCTGGTCTTCAAATAGTCAAGCTTTGGTGTATCTTTGGGCTTATTTTGCTCTCGGAGCATAAATCTCTTTGTACTCAGATGTGAACCACTGAGTCTGCCATGCATCTCTTTGGTCAATGCAGACGTCTGACATGATGGTAGGAAAAATCCATCTATTCAGTTATTGTTTTTTTAAGCTAATATATATCTGTGATGAAGACTTTTTTTTCAATTTTGACATCAACCACACTTGAGGGATATCTGTCTAAAAACACCAGCTGCAGAATGTAAATGCCTCATTAAAGTATCCTCAAGGTACACTCCTTATACTTCAACCAATAAATGTATGCAGGTATGATGCTCGTTAGAGCCGTTCTTATTCTACGAGGACATTAACTGCATATGCCGGCTTCCTCTCACTCACGTATTTAGAGATGCAGCGCTTGTCATCCTCTCCCTGTCGGCTATTGAGGGGGAGAAAGAATCAAATCCCCCATCAAACACAAAAGTTAAAACAAGCTTTAATTAAACTGTAAACTTCCTCGCAATGTCCTATAGTACATTTACTCAATTGTTTTAGTGCTATTATATAGTAGTCCTATTCTACCTTGTTTTTGGCCTATGATAAAACGTCACTGCAGCCATTTTGCAGCAGATAATAGAGGGAGAGAAATGTCAAGAGAAATGACTTTGAATGTGATGGTAATCATGGGTTGTCAACGATGCTGTGTTCCCGAACGCATTCTCCCTCACACGCAGGTGATTCAATACGCGTACAAACTCAGCCAACCGAAGGAGATTCTTGTTTTATCCATTTCTCTCCATTTCATGTTCCAATAGGAGTGGACCAGACTGTCAAAACGAGGACGTTACCTGTGTCTGAATGCGTCCTGATTTGAACCGTCAGTGAGCGATGGAATATGGTGCATGTTAGAAACATAAGCAGAAGGGCAGAATTCTCCTCTCGGACCGCATCAACATCCTCTGCCAAGCAGCTGCCTTTGACCCTCATGTCACTTGGGTGCATAACAAATCATGACCCGGAGTATCCTCCAGCGAGGCCTTGTCTTTGGTCTTTTTCACTCTGTTTGGTGTCACTCCACATGGGTTAGCGTTAGCTGAGGTCAAGAAGGCACGTAGGCATTCACTCCTTATTACAATCAAGATGGATGCAACCTGCCTTGAGTAACTTATACCAACACATTGTCGGTGCACATCTTATTCCTTAAGTTTGTAACCTTTTCAGAGATTTTACCTCTCTTCTCCTGGATTAATTTGATTTGCTCTTTAGTTTGATTGATCATTTCAATTGTTTTTTAAGCAGTCACACTCACTTCTGCATTGACATTTTGGCCCAACGACATTTAACAAGACAAGTAAAAAAAGACCCGACACATTCAGTATAACAGAAATGTTTGACTTACAGCTGAAAACATCTTAAAGCTTATGCGCTGTAGGCAGTGAGCAGGTTTGTTCCATCATTGCTTGTCGATTTACTCATTTGGCCCTCTTTGTTGTTTGAAACATGAAGAAAAACATTTGCGATTTTGCTGCTTGTCACTGGCTGACTTATTCTATGCAGATACAGTTTAATATTAAATTGGCTGATTGAATACATCCAAAGATTTCTATTTAAAAATAAATGCTAGTAAATGCACAGACAAGTTAATCATCATTAACCAAACCACCGTTAGAAATGGAATTCCTCTGGGTCCTCATTTTCTCTTAAAAGCATTGGTGGCCCATGTATATAACACCAAAGCATTCAGTGTAGCTCTACTCCAACTAAAATGATCTTGAATAGCTTTATTTACACAACAACAGTAACTTTTTATTGGGTGAAATTAAGTGGTGGAATGAAGTTTAAACAAAAGCTTAACACCTGTGAGAGTCACAGTACTCATACTGGGGCGAAATGAACAAATGGCTGAAAGCATGATGTAATTATGTGCAGATTCCACCCGACCCGCAGTGCTTAAATACACACAGGTCAACTTCATCTACCAACCTCATCAGAACCGACTGTGCAAAAATACTAAAAGATACAACCTACAGGTGAGACCTTTGTTGGAGATGGCCATTACTGATATAAACAAAAATCCACAGAATTGACCAATTCGCTGAGGGGTCTACCAACTCTTTCTTGCAATGTCCAGTTTTTGACATCCTTCTCAAGAAAACAACACAAACAAACGAAAAAAGAATCTTCCCCCAGTTATGTTTCATCCTCTCGTCATTTCTTCCTTCTGTCCAGCATCCTCAGTGACTCCTGTTCTTCCTTTTTTAATTCAAGTTACCCTGAAGATGGTCAACCTAATTCCTGTTCAGAAAACCTGAGCCCCGCCACATATTTGTTCCAGTTAGACAGGGTTTAGCCAACTCTGTAATTGGCCTCTGGTTAATCCCTGCCTTTCTTTTTAGCTTCTTTCAATGGAGGGTAGATGACTTATTCGTCTGCCTTTGGCACAAATTGGTTTAGGGATTGTGTGCTTGTGTGTGTCATGCACGCTTTAAAATAAAGATTATGCCACTCTGAAGGTACTGACTTGACAGTAGGCAGCATGTAGGCTGCAGGGAGGAAAGCAAAAGCAGTAGTGAATCAGTGATGAAGTGCTGCTATGTAAAAGAAAAACCAGAGCTGCATGTTCTTCAGAGACAACGTTTGATGGACGACAGGCATGTCACTTTTAACTGCTTGAGGAACTTTGGAAAGACTCATTCCCAATTAGCATCCTCAGGATGAGGGGCTGTAAATCTGTCATGGATCAAGTATCTGGGTATGTGAGGAACCAGTCTAGGGGCCGATGCAGTATGGATCGCTGTGCAGATACCTGAAGAAAACCAGATTAATGGTGATGGGAAGATGAGATGCCACAAAGAATTCATTATTCCCCGTCTTAAATAAATGAGCCCTGGGCTGCGACTTCACCACTGCCACCTCCGATTTACTGCACGCTTTAATAAGAGCTGTCGGAACCGCTGTGTCTTGAACATGAACACATTCCTCCTTGAATGTCTATTAATGTGCAGGCGTCTTGATTATTGCCTGTGACTGACATCTACATGCACATCTCTGTGCATGTTGTAGCTGTAGATCAGGGAAGATGGAAAGAAATAAGTAATGTGTTTGAATTAAATTTTGATATGAAGTGAGCTGTATGTTAGAAACCACGGCAAGTGTTTTATTGCTTCCAAGAATGCTTACAGAGCACATCCCACTGCCAGCCTGCCTGAAAATTATGGACATCTCATTGAGTTTCTCAGGCGCTCATTTTATGGATTAAGCAATCATCATCAGACATATTGTACTATCTGTATATATCCACACTACCATATATATTTTTCTACTAACCAAGCAGCAGTAGCTCTCTTAACTCCAGTACTCTGAAAATGAACCCTTCAAAGCTGAGAGGAGCATTTAGCTTTTTATTTGCCACAGTTTCCCTGAAGACAAACATGCAGGTTTTTAAGTACAATAAGAAATGTATTAGTCCTCAAAATGTTCAGGTTTATGTATATTTCTCTTCCCCCTTTTACTATGTGTAGCTGTGTTTGTCTTTCCTTAAGATGGGTATTTCAAGCTAAAGCACGTCTGAAAATCACTGAGAGTTATTCAGCCATTCTTCAACAACATCCTCTCTTAGCAGGTGTTCGGTGCTTGCTAACACCATGTTCCTAGCATTGTCATATTCACATGATGTTTCTTTTCCATGAACTCCCCAGTGTTCAGCAACCATTGAAGGCATATTTGCAAGATGTTCAATGATATGCTAATCCCCCTGAAGCAGGGTTGTCCACCTCCGGTCCTCGAGGGCCGCAATCCTGCAGGTTTTCAATTGTTCCCTGCTTAAACACACTTGACACAAATCAATGAGTCATTGTTCAGAACATCATAGGCTGTTGGATTACATTAATTTGAGGCAGGTGTATTGAAGCAGGGAAACACTGAATACTTGCAGGACAGCGCCTTGTGGACTCACTTTGGACACCCCTGCCCTAAAGGGTTAAGATAGATCAGTAAAAGCGGGAACCCAACAGAAGGGTCTCAAAAACGTAAGACAGCTCGGATCAGGTATTTTGGTGCTTTTCTAGTTTTTGCCTTTGGAAACACAAAATTGTGTACCAAACTGGACTCATTGGTGGAAACATGGCTAAAGCTAGCCATTGACTGTTAACTTGTGGAGGACTTTCTGTTGGATACTTTGCTCTCATATTATGGTAGACTTATGATGAGTTAGTTTTAACTGGCAAAGGATGAACTGGATGTAATTTTCTTTCATTTCTTTTGAAAGGGTTCCCACTCAAAATATTATGCTGGTTATTGTCTTTGGCTCTGCAAGTTTCTTATTAGCATCTAATCTCACAGCACCACACACTTTATACCAATGCCTGGCAATAGTAAAGTTGTTTTGTTTGTCTTTTTCAAATTTTGCCAATTTGTAGTGGTAGTCATTCATTATTACCATGTGCTGAGTAACAAGACAGTTACATCTAGACAATAGTTGAATAGATTCATCAATTTCTTACAATGTATGACTGGTTGAAAATTCAAAAATCATTACCCATCCATTGTCATTGTCATTTTGCCTGAAATGCCTGATTGAGCAGCCGCCCCATGTACAGAGGCTACAGCTTCTCGGTTCAGCCAGCTCAGGTTCGACTTTCTGCCCAAGGCCTTTTGCTGCATGTCATTGCCCACTCTCCTTGACCTCCTTTCCTGTCAAGCTACTGCTGAATAAAGGTCACTAAAGCCCAAACACCCCTTAAAAAATAATGACCATGCACATGGTGCATGTTATATAGTCCAAGAACAAAAAAACACAGTTCTTTGCAATGTTGTGTTCATAGTTGAGAGAGCTCTGTTAAATTCAGAAGGACAGCTCTAGGCATGTATGTGGTTGTAACCGCCTGCATGTGTACAATTCCTAGGAGCCAGTTGTCACTACCACACAGAAAAGTGCCAACATTAGGGCCTGATGACAGAGCCCTTCGGCACTGGTCACATACACAAACCAAGGAGGGATTTACACACCACATAACACACTTAGTCCAAGGCTTTAAGTGACATAATGCAGCAATATATGCCAAAGTACAAAATGATGCCTCACTGCATGATATAATATAAAGTGTTGTTTTATTTCATATGTATTTTTAACTCAGCTAGTCAAGTTCCATTATTTTCCACACTGCTGTGCTCTGTACTATTAAACTCTTGCCCAAGTCCCACCCGAGTGCTCTGAATCTGTCAGGTCCTTTCTTGTAATTTTGTACTATGTCACAAAGGCTGTTTCGTCTGCCCAAATGTTTCAACATGGACTCCTGTGCACCCCCACCCTTTCTGCTCCAGGCTCTCATTTCCTTATCATCCTACTTGGTGCGTCTGCCAGGCTTTTGTCCCGTCCTTTACTCCCTGCCAAAATGGAAGCATCTGGCTCCAACATATTCAGCACAGCCTGTAGGATGGTTATATTTACCTGTCTAGTAATTGGGGTTGCAAACCTTTTTGTGTGGGCAGAAGGTGTGTATGGAGAATTAAGTGAGTTGATTATTTTTCTTTTTAGAAAAGGTTTTTTGCCAGGTGTCGTTGATATTAGTATTAACGACACTTGGCAAAAATCACATTTTTTTGTTATTTTTTTTTTTTAATCAAGTTGTTTTCAGTTACTGTTCTTGTTTAGGTTCAGGAGGGAAATAAACAAACACTTGGTTACATGTTGTCACCAAAATTTGGTTAGGTTTAGGAAGATGAATAATTGGTTCTGTCCATTATTACCTAAAATTAATCTACAGAACAACTGGATTTTTGCTTAATTTGAATATTGTCTCGAACAATTTCATAGCATCGATAGTTTTAGATTTGCCAACTGGGGTGGGACTCATCACCTTGGTAGCAAATTAGGCTGATCCAATAGAAATGTGTGAAAACGGTGCAACCTTTAAAAACCATAAAATCACAAGGGATTAAACTTGTAACACTGTTTTTTATGTTTGCATAATTTTTACAGTTCAGATTATTAATTCAATAAAAAAGTAATCTGACAGCACCCCACATAGACCCACTAACTAAATTAGACCCTTTTACAGATCTCTTTAAGCCGAATTTGATGCACTATCATTGAGGATTGATGGGATTTTCTAAAGGGCAGAGGAAGAATGGGCGGTTAAAGTTACAGAAGCCCACCTCCGATATACTTCTGAGCCAGTATGGGAGGTAGTAACAGAGGCAGAGTGGGCTGAACTGGCATCATTGAAGGGTAAAGTTGTGATGACGTGCAATGTATACGACTAGCATGCCACGCGATTTAAAAGCATAGACAATCAACACTCAACGATGCATACTAGAATGGGGCAAATCTTAGGTCCAGAATATTCTTGCTTTTTAATTTCACCTTTGCGTAGGCAATCAGCTCCGTCATGAGCATAATCATGCACATACTTACTTGTGTATTATGCTTTCTAACAGGGAATTACACCATGGGTCACGTAAGTGAAGTCATCTTCGAGAGTTGTCAAATTTGCAGGGCATGGGCGATTTTAGCCCATGCTGGAGCACCCCCAAAAATATTGATAGCACCCCCAAAACATTTTAAGGAGCTATTAACCAACATTAACTTAATGTTCATTTCAACATGCTGGGAAAATGTGAAAATACAGACAATGCAGATATGCGTAGTTGAAACGCAACATTTTAAAACTACACCATCCCCCTATTTCCTTGAATGTGGTTTGATCCATCACAACCATTCCAAAGACTTGCTCCAGTTGCTCGTCGGTAACACAATGGACCGTTGCTTTCGCTTCTGCCATTCAGCTCACCTTCAAGGTGAAGAAGCACTCTTACCCAAGGTAATAACTGCGGATCGGCAGCCGTAAAACGTGCCCATTATTCCACTTTGGTGTTCTCGTTTATGTTGTTTCTGACTGGCCTGACAAATA
>JAPMNP010688018.1:0-10334 GCA_029874935.1 Atherina boyeri | reverse complement strand
GTATCAGGAAGACTTTTTGGAGGGGCACATAAGTCCCAAAAATGAACTGGAATAAGCTTTCTTTTCTTTTTCAATTCGCTGAGGAAAGTTAATTCACAATATAAATCCTCATTTGACACTTTGTGAATAAAAGATCAACTGAAAAGCTAAGATGGGGGTTATAAGTCTAAAAAAATGCATAATATATCTGACAATGAAAAGCAAGTAATATAAATTTTGAATGCAAATGGTTAAGTGACTCTAAAGCTTGAATGAATGAGAGAAAGATTTTTATTCTATTTTTCTTTTTAATTGTGTATTTAGGCATTTTGTTAACTTGTCTAACTCGCTAACAAGAACAATTCAGCCTGTTAGCAAAGCTGTACTTTGTAACAGGTTCCTGGTAAACATTTTACCAGAATTTGGTAACATGTTTACAAAATCAACGCCGATATATATCAATGTTTTTGGCTTATAACATTTTGTATGTTAACCTAAAACATGTTTTAGCATGACAACATAAGTAATAGAAATAGAGCTTTTCATGCTAGTTTGTAAGAATTTGAATAGATTACTTACAGGAGATGTCAGAGATTAAACAATCAGCAGGATTTATATTGTATGGACATTTCAAGGCAGCACTTATATTTTACACCCAGCATTGAGGGAAATTGTAGAAGCAGATACAAATTCTTGCACTACTGAAATTGACATGCAGTGCAACATATCAATATTATTTTAATTCAAAAGTTTAGTCATAAATAGCTTGGTAATAAACAGAAATAACAAGCTGCTGTTTTAGAATAAGGTAAAAGTCCCAAAGAGAATCGGGCCTTCAATAGAAGACAACCATCTCGTAACAAGATGTTCTTTTAAAAGAAGAAATCAAATTGATCTCAGTTTCTTTCTGCTTCCTCACAAGTTATGTCTGTATATTTTGTTTTTTTTTGACAAAAAGTTAACATCGAACAGTTATAAATAATTTACATTATATCTGAAAATGACATACATGTTAAGTTGAGCCTTGTGGGTTGAAACATTTGCATCTTCAGAGCTAAACAAAGTTCCAATTATCTTCAAACCCATCAACAGAGACAAATTGTGGGGTTTCCTCAGAAATCCTGGGGTAAAACAATGGAAATGCCTCAAATCCACATCCTGAATTGACATATTTCCAAAGTGTATTTGCAAAAATAATTCCCTCACATGACTGACAGTGAAGTGACTCAGCAAAATGAACTGTCGATTTGAGGGAACGATATCTACTGTTTGCACAGTAAAGATGTCACACTGCAGACACATTGTCACATCTCTCAGTATATCTTTATACTCAGACTTCATTAGTTGATCACTAGTAGAGCATCCTGCAATCTAAGAGAGTTTAGTGGGTCAAGTGGGCAGAGCTTATGTGAAAGTTACTGCTGAACACAAAAAGAAACCGACTAATTCAGTCATCTATGTGGTTGCAGTCACAGATATGGATGTGGAACACGGATTCTATCGGCATGTGGATGTCCCGGACCACGTTCACTACATCGTTGCATTCGTTGTTTTGGTGATCGGAGCAGTTGGAGTTACAGGAAATGCCTTGGTCATGTATGCTTTTTCCTGGTAAGCACATTTCCTAGGAATACTATCTAAGAATGGGATTGATGATCACTTATAAGATCTGTATGATTCAACCAACCGTCAGTTACTGTAAAACTGGATTTCTATGAACCAGACCAGATTTTTGTATTTCCTACTCTCACCCATTTTTTCCAAACAATTTTTCCACTTAGACGTCATCCTCTGGCTTTGATTACTATCTGACAAACTGGTCTGAAAGAAAATGTGTCTTCCAATGATAACAATTTATCCACGTAAACAGTATCTTCATTGTTTTCTTTTCACTGAGAGAGAGTCATGCCATGGCTTTCACAATCCTCTCAGAGATAAATAGGGATAGGAACAGAGTTTTCCTGAGGGAGAGTTTTTATATTAACTCCTCAACTGCATTTTAGTACAATGTACCCAGGTTATAGTTTATAACAAGGAAAACTGGCATTATCAAGATCTATAAGATGCTGCCTGTTTAGAGGCCTATATATAGAAGATGTGTTCTGTATGTGGTAGTTCAACAGGTCAGGTCTTCTCAACAACAGCAAAACATCAATAGTTACTTCTACTTGCTTTGCTGACTTCTCTATCCTTCCTCATGCTCACTTCTCCACATAGGTTGTTAGCTTGTGTTTTACAGATGGAATACAGGCCTCCTCCGTCACTTTTTTTAGACTAACGGTTGGTTCTTTGAAGATTCAAAGAAGAAAAAGCAACAGGAAGTCAAAACTGTTACCAAGTCTGACAGATGTGCAATCCTATCAGTCCAGTAGAGTTAGTTATTGTATGCTAGCCAGCTGCTAATGATAGTCAAGAAATTGTTAAATACTCAGTGTTTTTACACCTGTTTTACACGGGGGGGAAAACCCACCAATACCAGCAAACATCTGTCTCTTGAGTGCAATGGAAAAAAGTTTAATCCGCATTCAGGCTTGTGTCAAATGTCTGCAATAGACACTTGTTTTGATTGGCTCTAGCCTGGCTCATCTTCAACAGGAACACAGGAAGCGGATGTACACACTAATTTTCACGGAGGAGGCTGCAAGAACAAAACGGGCAGAGTTTACGCACGTCTGCTGATCGCAGTGTTTCACATGGAGACTCTGAAACTGGCCTCAACAACCCTTTGACTAAAAGTTGAGATTGATACCCCGTATGATACTGACGTCAATGGGCTGGTCAAAAGTCTTTCTTCAAGTTAGAGAATAACTAGCCTGAAAATCTCAGAGTTGCACTTATCAGAAGCACAGCCTGTAAGGCATTCTTATAGTGATATACCTGTCCTCTGGAAGGTAGACGTATACAGGAATGGTAACTTTTAGACATAGAGCATACTACTACATGTAATGGGAAAAGCTTCAATCTGCTTGTTTAAAAAGGTGCAACAGTGCTTTAAAAAACCTTGTGTTTTATTGTACAAAAGGTATTAGGGTGAGAGGTATCCAACCAAAGTTAATGGATTTGTAAAGGTTTTGATTCATATTTTCAGCAGTGAGGGGACCATGCTTTTAAAAAATGCCAATAATTGATTTATTTAAGGTCTGTTTGGCTCTGTGTTATTTAGAGTTTTTTTTTGTTTGTGTATTGAACCCATATAGACAGTATTACATGCTTCAGTGATACTGTTCAGTGGATTTCTGTCTGAAAAAAAAAAAATCTCACAGCAAATGAGAGAAGAAGCAATAGAATAGTATCAATAAGCAGTACCTGCGTAGATCAGTAAAATCCATACAATTCCTATCACTACTGTATAAGTTTAGGAATTTAAGAAAATTATTTCTCAGTGTAACGGTATAAAAATTTTTTGGAGGATTTAATCTTTAGCCGGACATCCTATTAAAAGATTTAGAGAATCTGCAGAAATTATATAGACAACATACAGCCAGAAAACCAACACTAAATACTCTTGATCTTTGGGCCCTCTGGCAATACTAAATGAAAACAGACTTGTTTTTATATAATCGGAATCACTACATGGACTCAGACAATTCTAAAAAAAAACACTTTCAGGAAGCACAGTTTTGTCTTTACATCTATAAATGCAAGTAACTGTAACATGAAAAAAAGTGTGCGAGAGAGAGAGATCCACGACCACTGCCATCTTCCCTGGGTTAGCGGTCATATAACATGGACTGAGGCGAAGTGTGAAAACTGTCCTGTGGTCTGACAAATCAAAATGTGAAATAATTTTGGAACTAATGCAAGCCATGATCTCAGAATAAAAGAGAAAAGACTATTAAATATAAACAGCTGAAAAAACTGTTTCTTTGATGATGTGGTATAAATGCAAGTCAAATGAGGAACTTGTAAATGTACAAGGTCATCATGAAGGATAAACAGCACGACACAGATGGTGAGCAATGGATGCTGCTACTCAAAGAACAGTTTTTGCGGAAAACATTCCCTTTTCAGCAAGGCAATGCCAAACTAGAGTCTTCAAGTATTAAAACAGTACAAGAAAATACAGCAGGTGCTAAACAGGCTGTGCAGTATTGAAGACCTGTCACCTACAAAGGAGGTTTCGAACTCTTAAAAAACTGAAAAAAATAATGTTACAACATAAGACAACATCGGCTAGAGTTTTATTTTCACTTCCCGGTGAAACATAGTTTACATAATTTTATCTAAAGAATCTGACACAACAGTAAACATGCCGTTGTCCAAACATTCTTTAAATATCTACTTAACTTTTTAAACTATAAGAATTCTAATGATTTTATATCAGTGTATTGTGTTTTTCAGATCAGGTTATAACTATTGTGAAATGGAATCATATGTAGGATAGAATATAACGTCGCATCAGGTCAGGCATCCTGTGAGGCACAACTATTTCAAATGATTCGTCCTTCAATCTTGACTCAGACCACACTTTGTTTAGTACACACAAACACACTCTAACTTATCTGCTTGCAGCGTTTTCTCTTATTGACATTCTTTTTACAATAAGAACTAACAAAGGAGGACACTCCCCAGAGGGCACCAATGGTAACAGCTGATCTAGCTATTTAAGAACATTTTCAGTTATGGCACAACACAACCACCAGTATAGAGCATGTGCAGAGCAAGGAAGCATGTTGCACCAATGTTTGACCCACTGAAGCATATATTCATCCTACACCTGTGTCTCTATAATCTCTATACTTTTTATGTCACAGCAAATGAGCATTATGTAATAAATGTGAATGCAAAATGCTCACTGACACAGATCACACGCATGCCTTCCAGATAAAGACATTAACCAATGTTAAGTTACTAATCCTCTGGAGCTTGGGCTTAGAAAAGTTAGAACACCATTTTGGTTTTGTCACTAATTAATTCAACCACCATACTGGTAACATCTGCGATCTTATTTTAATGCACCGAAAGCTTTAACTATGTTTCATGTAGCAGTTTCAAAAGGTCAGGAAATGCGTGCACTGTGAAACATCACATGCAAACAGGGATAAACACCATTTCTGTGAATCACAAAATGACCATCTGTGCCCCTCAAAGTTTTAACATCTGCTGTGGTCTAAACATGAAACCACTAGTTTCAGTCCTTTTCATATATATTCCTTAAATAGGAAACTTTTTAACTGATTGGATTTACGCTTTGTTAAGTGCCTTGAGATGACATCTGTTGTGAATTGGCGCTATATAAATAAAACTGAATTGAATTGAATTGAATTGAATTGAATATATATGTCCATGATGAAAAAGTTCTCATGGAATTCTAATTTGTAAATAATACTATCATCTTGTAAAAGTTTGTCAAAATATATTGTATCTATCTACCCATTAGGGTCGGTCCCATGTATCATTCGTTTCATATTCAATTGAAAACCCAAAATAAAAGAATAAATAATCTTCTTGTTTTTCATCATTTGTTTAGAAATCCGAAACACAAAACTTTTTTCCCGTTTTTGCACATAAGATTTAAGATTAGAAAAAATTAAATTAGAATTTGAGCAAAGATATGAGGAACTGCTATTAAGAACAAGCTGAAAAAACCCCAAAACAAGACAAAACAAAAACGGTAATTTAACACAAATAAAATGTAACAGTGCAATACAACTTTACAACTATCTTCCCGAACATGTTGATATGCATGTTAACTTTTAACACACTGACAAATATCCAGCTTGCTTTGGCTTGTATGCTCCAGAGCTGAAAATGGAACAAAAACAACCATCTCTATTTACTATTTCATTTGTAGGCTTAAATTCTTAACAGGCTAAAACAAGACAACGCTAATTCAATAAGTCAGCTTACACTGAATTTGTGCTAGCCCTCCAAGTTATCAGTACATGATAAATAGTGGGTTACTGTGTTAATTCATTTATTTTGTGGGTCTCCTATTTTGTGAGTTTTAATCTCTTATGATCTGACCTTGATCTACTGGCATACGTAATGGTTGTAAAAGGTCTGTGCTTTTGAAAGTAAGTAGATGGATATCGGATTTCTAGTTTAACAAATCCCTGCATTTCAAATGCATTAACAGTACTATAAGGCCCATATATTTGACTCATGTAGGGATTTTACAGAATATGTGTTTTACTGGGTACAGCTAATCTTAAACTGTCTTTTCCTCATGTTAATCTCTTTTAGAAGTTCATATTTTATAATAGTGTCAATGTTTTTCATGGAATATAAACTCATCAGATTTGACAATTTTCAATCCTACTGTGTTTCAGCAACAAGAAGCTTCGCACACCTCCTAATTTCTTCATCATGAATCTGGCAATCAGTGACTTCCTCATGGCAATCACGCAGTCACCCATCTTCTTTGTTAACTCCCTTTACAAGGGCTGGATTTTTGGGGAAACAGGTCATTTTTGTTTTTTGTATCCATGTATAAATAATGCATTCTATGAAAAGTTATAATCTTCAAATATTTGTTTCACTATTACATAGTTTGGATAAATGATAAATCTTTGTTATTTATAACAGTGAAATTAAATGACATGTTGTGTCTAACATATCTGCAAACCCAAGCTAACTTATTATCTGATCTTGCCGTGGAAGTGCTCCTCGTAAAAAAATATTAGTAATGTCTTTTTTATCTATCCACCCAACAGGATGTAAAATTTACGCCTTTTGTGGAGCTTTATTTGGGATCGCTTCAATGATAAACCTTTTGGCCATCTCACTAGACCGCTACATAGTTATCACCAAGCCTCTACAGTCCATAGCATGGACTTCTGCAAGACGCACTTGCCTTATTATTGCCCTGGTCTGGCTGTATTCGCTTGCTTGGAGCCTTGCACCACTTCTGGGGTGGAGTAAGTGATTTATTCTTTCCAGTCTCATAGTTTCTAAACCATTTTTGCCTTTTTTTCACCTCTACATTCTTTATACTTTCCTCATGTTGGTATTTTTTTTCCCCAAAGGTTCATATATACCAGAGGGCCTGATGACCTCATGTACGTGGGACTATGTGACATCCACTCCAGCCAATAAAAGTTATACTTTGATGTTGTGCTGCTTCGTGTTCTTCATCCCCCTGGGCATTATATCCTACTGCTATTTGTGCATGTTCCTGGCCATTCGTCATACAAGCAGGTGAATACATTGACTTGAGCAAATGTGAAGTATGTTGTTATTCATGGAAGGTAAACTTGGTATTACCACAATTCTAACATTATATCATCAAAATATAGACTGTAGTTGCTCTTTACTTTAACATGATCAAATCTTTAATATACAAAAATAAGTATGTCTTAAATTGGAAAAACATAATGCAATGTTTTGAAGTGTAACTGGTAACTGAGAAAAGATTGAACAAATTATTTTTCTCCTCCCTTTCCATTTCTTCTATTTTATACTGAGTACGCTTTATTTTGTACATCTGTCTAGCTGCCTACACTCTACTTTTGTAGCAGATAAATACTCACAAACGCACCCTTCAGTTGATGATAACAGCTTTCTCCCCCATGCTGTCTTCCAGACTGAACGTGGCATAATGACTTGAGAGTGCTATTTCATTAAATAGGGTCCAGTCAATTTAGCCAATTAATAACATTTTCTTATAACCTTAAAGTAAACCTCCTACAAAACATCTCCGTTCCTTTCAGCCCCCCTGACTGAAAGGAAACATGTGGTGTCGTTAAAGCTCTGCCATGTCTCTAATATATTTTTATTAATAGGGGGCAAAAATCATCAAAATATGTCCAACATAGGGTGAGAACAGGACACGCCATCACCTGTGAAAATGCTGCAACATAATCCTAGAAGAAGCTATCAGCAAAAAAATAAATGCTCATTTTTGCCAGCATTCTATTTAAAACATAATGCGACATAAATGTAGTAATAAGTGGCTTGACAAGGCTACTTTGCTAAAGAAATGATCTCCATCAAAAAGTTAGCTAGCTGACTAAAACACCAGCTGCTTCATCTTGTCATATCCATCAATGCATGACTTTATTTCATTGCAGACAGTACAGTATGAATCAAATATATTCAATGTGCTCTCTCCATATCAGTTCTACATTTCAAGGCTAAAACACATTCCAAAAAAATAGGATCATGTCAAGGTGATTATAATTTTGTTATATATCTTTAAAGGGCATAGATGTGCAGAGTATCAACAGTTGCTCTACAAATGGGTGAGGAAATTATTGAAATATTCAAAAGCAATGTTTCTCAATGCAATATTGGAAGGGATTTGCATAGTTGTACCTCTATAATGCATAATATGATTAAACAATTTATAGAATCTGAAAAAAATGTTTGTGCTAACCAGTGCAAGCCAAAGCTAAACATCTGTGATATCCAAACAGTTACAATTTCAAATGCCAAATTAAAATGTCAAAGTGTAAAAAGAAGCTTCCTGCTAACCTTGTGCAGAGATAGTGTTGACTTCTCTAGGCTTGATCATCACATAGATCATCAGAGAAATGATTATTTAACATCTTTTTTTTTCTTTTTTTTTAAAGAAACTAACATTGTGTTCTCAAGCCCAAATATGAAAAAGACCAACCAGACCGTTATTAGAGGATACTACTTTAAAGTAGTTTATTTTCAACTATGTATCTTCTAAGCTCGGCATAACAGCTACTATTTTTCTCTATGTCCAAACAGAGATGTGGAGAAGCTGGGGTCCCAAGTGAGACAGTCAACCCTGATCCAACAGCAGTCCATCAAGACTGAATGGAAGCTGGCAAAGATTGCCTTTGTGGTCATCATAGTGTTTGTGCTCTCCTGGTCACCCTATGCATGTGTAACACTCATCGCCTGGGCTGGGTAAATATGCAGCATGTTAAGCTGCACTTTTTATGATCAACCAATCTTTTTAATAGTCCGACATCATTAGATATGTAAATACAGAATAGCAGACTCTGGACTGCATTATGTAATTTACTTTGGTCATTAATCATGAACCATATTTCACCTCTTATGGAATATCATTACCACTACCCTGATGAAATACAATGCTACAGCACATAGATAGCCCTGTCACAGGTACAGAGCATTTCTACTCTTTAAACTTGTCAACACTATGCTTTCAGATATGGAAGTATTCTCAATCCCTATTCTAAAGCTGTCCCTGCTGTTATAGCGAAGGCATCAGCAATTTACAACCCGTTTATCTACGCTATCATTCACTCCAAATACAGGTGTGTACAGCCATTAAATTAATTATTAATTCAAGTTTGAAAAGTCTCATGAATATTTTGCTGAAAGATCGTGATATATCAACAGAGACACCCTAGCAGAAAAAGTGCGCTGTCTTCACTTCCTGGCAGATGCCCCCAGAAGGGACTGTATATCAGTCTCACATAGCAAGAGCTCTATCAGGGACTCAATGCTGAGCAGGCAGTCATCAGTCTCCAAAACACAGTTTCACAGAGTTTCCTCCATGTCTACATCAGAAACAGTGAGTATGAATGCAGCAATTTGTTTTGAAGAGTGGAAATCAAACGTCATCTTAACTGTGTTTACAGAAATGTCTTACATCCATTTAGCCTGAGGATTTTCTATTATGAAGCTGTAATTTTGTAATTCAGATGAAATAACTATTCAGCAATGACAGAGAGGTCAAGATGTGGAATAAACACACTTTACATAATGATCACTCAGTGCTGGGATGGTAAAAGCATCTGTACCTACAGTAGGAAACATCTACAGCCGTTAAAACTAACCCTGTGATGTCTCAACTAATTTTCAAACACTTGCAATATTACAATCATGTACTGTAGCTGTAATTACAAGGCAAAAATGGCTTAAAAAACACAGTCTCTTACGTAAATGTTTATCTTGATATACACATATTCACATGCTTCTCCCTTGCCGCAGGTTTGGAGTGATGTGGAGCTTGATCCTATAGATCAGAGTCATTCTCTGAAGTCCAGTTATTCCAGAGCTCTAAGGGAGAAAGAGTACCAATCACTGACAGAACAGACCATGGAAGAAAGAAGTCAAAGCCAGGAACAGGTAAGGTAGGTGCTTATCATTATTAATGTTAGAGTTATATCACTGGGAAGTCAAACATCTCAAAGGTATAAAATGGTCCAGTCCTTAAAGAGACACACCACCATTTGGGCAAATATGATCATTTCCCACTTTCCCTCGAGTTAAACAATTGAGTTTTACCTTTCCCCTGTTCATCCAGCCGTTCTCTGAGTCTGGCGAGTGGCGACCCTATTTGTTGGTTTAGTTTAGCATGAATCATTGAATCAGATTAGACCAATAGCAATTAGCATTAGGTACTATCAGTTTAATCCGATTCAATATTCATGCTAAACTAAAGGCGCCAATGGAGTGGCCAAACTCAGAGA
>JAPMNP010688003.1:0-28958 GCA_029874935.1 Atherina boyeri | reverse complement strand
CCTCCACATGGCTCAAGCCTGCTCTCCAAGAAGATGAGAAAAATAGAGAGACAGGAAAGAAGCGTGATGATCTAATTCCTCTGTAGGAAACAGTGACAGCCAGCCATTATCAGATTATTATTGTAGCTTTAGTGTGATCCCTCTTTTAACAAAAATAATGCTGATTACCCCCCACCCCATCATGGTGAACGCTCTGCAATACAACATCCTTCATCCATTGTCAAATCTGCTCCCCGTTGACCTGTGACCTCTATATGTTGTTGCATCACAGGGAGCCGATGGCGTCCGTGGCCTTAAAGGACACAAGGGAGAAAAGGTAAGAGAAAACATGGAGGAGGAGAAACAAACTGTTAAACTTGCACGGGATAAACTCACTATCAACAGACATAATGTTGATTTGATCATAGCTATGATGGTGGTGAGCGATCATCTTCTCATGCTAATGATAAACTTGATTAAAATGATTCAATTGAACAACAATTTTCTGCTACTAAATAAAAACAAACAACTATCAAGAGTTCCTGTAAACAACAGCATTTCACATCTGTGTTTACGTGAGCTTAATTTTGCTGTGTTTCCTCCTTCATCGCTCCCTCAAAATGATGTCTTCTCAATTCTCACACTAGGGAGAAGACGGCTTCCCCGGCTTCAAGGGAGATATGGGTATCAAAGGCGACAGGGTAAGGTTTGTTTGTTTACATTTCACTCAGCTGCATCTGTCAATCACACCTTGACTTGATGGATGCAGCGATCACATTAATCGCTCTCCTTGCACAACTTTAACTTGTGCTGTTCTGAAGTCTTTTAAGTTTTGTTTTGTTGGAGGTGACCTCTACGTGCCCAAAGTGGAAGTTTGTACCACTTGTGTTAGGTTAGCCCCATCTACTACCTAAGCCTTTCGGAGTGCTGAGGAATTGTTGGTAATGAGCAAACATAAGGTGCTGTTCCAGTTACCAGCTGTTCTTTTGTGTGAGTGTGTTTTTAACGTGAGCGGTATTCGATTTTCCCATCTTCCTCTTGCCCGTCAGTCTTAACCTCCCAACTGTTGGAGAAAAGAAGCAGTGGTTTGACATGTGTTCTCCGCAACAGCTTCCCTCTCTGAAGTGCATCAGGGATTTACACTGTCAAGTTGTGGGGAAAATGCCTTGTGCAGTGAGAAACATAACTCACACCGGCCTATACTTCAAACATCAAATCTCCTATCCCTGACCAGGCTGTCTCTAGCCGAGCACAGAGAGGAGGGAGAAATCAATGGCACTTTAAACCCCCCTTCAAGCCCGTAAGAGACACGGGGCTTCATCCGACTTTTCCTCTGGAGATGTTGCAGATCCAGATGAAAGCAAAAGAAATCGAGGAGGCCCTCTGCTGTATATATGCAAACGTGGACTAGACTGTAAATGACTCATTTTCGACGCAGGCCTGTGAAAAGTCGGTGCGTTTGCATGCGTGAGAGGCCTCAATTTAAAGTGGTCTCTTTGATGAGCCTTCAAGCGGGGGAGTCAAGTATAGTTTGCTTGATGCCGTTTTATGTGGACTCGAGTCTGGATGTGTGCAAGCATTTGCTTGCTTTGCAGTTCTGCACAGTCCTTTAACAAGATACCGTTCGCGGAGCAGCGACGCAGCAGCGCCTGGATGTCAGAGCGAGTTTGTACTCCGTCATTTAGTGTGTGTCCAGCTCAAATGAGCACACTTAGAGAGAGAGAAGCGATAATGGGATCGCTGACTGCTTTAAAGGCGGAACATTGGTTAGCTGGATTCTTTAAGCAACTTTACACTCCAAAAGCCTTTACAGGGGCAACACCAGATACCCAGAAATGACTGCAAAACCGTCTTGGTTAAAAAAGGAAAAATCTGTTAATATATGTTGTGTTGGACTATTCTTTTATTGATGTAAGGAAGCAAATGATCAGAAAGCTGCCCTGAATTTTTTTTAGAGAATTCAATATTTAGTGGTGCATACATTAAAGAACACTGAGCAATGTAGAAGGTGGTGACAATTGTCATGTTATTCCACCACTAGACAAGGGGTGGCAGTAATGTATGGAGAAATATAAGAATACCAAGACATGGTATACATTCTGCATGTTTATTCATTCTCATGGATAAACATTGGATATAATCATAGTGGTAATAAAAAGCAATAGGTTACAGGTAAGAAATAACAGTTGGATCTACAGTATGTGTGATATTTAGAATTCTGTTAAGCAAGCCAGATATGTGACAAAGAAATGAGTGAATCCTGTGAATGGGACAAGATTCCCACTCTTACTTTTCTACTTACCTTGAAAAATCCTTAATGGGTATCTACGAGGCATGTGTTTTACTATACACACAATGACGTGTGTTTTTTGTTTTTGTGCCATTCAGGGAGAACTTGGACCAGCAGGACCCAGAGGAGAAGACGGTCCTGAGGGGCCAAAAGGTCGCTCAGGGCTCCCAGGAGACCCAGGTCCACTTGGCCCCACTGGTGAGAAGGTAAGTTTGCGTTTTACTTACGCCCTGCTGTTGCATCCCACTGTCAGGTAAAAGAGAATAAAAAGGAAAGGCTGTATTTTGTGTTTCTGGTCGTGTTTGATGTTTTGTGATAGCACAGCAAGGTTTAAAAAGGAAAATGGTTTTCTCATTCGCTCTGATCTGAATAGCAACCGAGTTTTCATTGCTGCTCCTCTTCAACCTGCTGAGAGCATTAATGGATTCAGATACTGAATCAACCGAACACTGAGTGGGCCGCTGCATACAAGTCTGCAGCCGATGACAGTACCGTGTTTGTGCAATAAGACACTTGATTCGCTGTTTATGAAGGACGCTGAAAGAAGCCTTTTATGATCTTTGAGAAAAGCTGAAGAACTGGCTTGAACAGACAAAGATACTGCACATTCACAATTCATGCACACCCTGATTTGGCAAGTTATTACTTGGTTAGATCAGCAACATCATATTTATTAAAGCTTATTCTTCCTTATGAAATTAATTTGATTTGTACAGAAATTTAAATTGCAGTGGTTTCATTGTATTTTGAAAGTAGGAATTAGCCAAGAAAAACAATTTGAATCTGCTGGTAAAAAAAAAAAAAGATATGTGGTGCTGGTGCACATGTGATTGTTTTTAGACTGCTTCTATCCCGATTGTTTACATCCTTAACTACAGCATATTGTGAGACTGAAGCAGCCTGCTTGTTTTGCACTGAAGTTGTGAATATCTCCTGCTGATATGAGGAGATCAGCACTGTGTAGACATTCAGCTGATAATTTTAGAACCCTATCTGGACTCCGGGGCCATCGCCAAGGCAATCTGCTATTTTGGTTCATTCTGGTGCAGCAGAGCTAAGTGCAAAAAGGGTGGATAAAGTTTAATATAAATCAGAGGGTGTGGTTATTAAATAAAAGCACTGCATCTCCTGTTTCATGGTCCTGAAGCTGTGCCAGTCACATGGAAGCTTAGCAACAATAGCTCAGCAAATGGAAAAGTGCTTCCACAGGAAATCATGTTGTTGTCTAGATGCTGCAGAGCAAGATATGGACACAGATCTGCAGCCAGAGTCGGACTGGGTGCATTTTTAAAAAGATTTTTTAATGATTACGTAAATAGATTATCTAAATTGATGTGAGTGCATGAATAAGACAATATATCTCATTTTTGATTTTGCTGTATCAAAGAGATCAGCATTTGTATTGATGATAAACCATGAAAGAGCAGAAATCAGATTTACAATAAGTAATGATGTGAACTTACTGCTACTTTTTGGAAAATGTATATTAATTACACAAAGTCTTTATTAATATGAACAGAAGTACATAATTTCAAGAAAATTGATTGTATACTGGATTTTTCTATTATTTATATTGTTTATATGTAAAAGAAAAAAAACTGATTTTCAGGAAACTTATAAGTTTGTCTTCAATGATTTGCAAACCGGTTTTTTGATTGGGATCATTATTAATATATTGATATCATGATATTTTGAAAAAACAAATGTTTTATGACTTTAAGCCATTATGAGGTTCTGTTGTTTGTAAGTGCATCAGATTTCTGTAAGAAGCCGGCTGAGGTCGTCATTGTTATTTGTGTCACACACTAGAGAGTTTTGCTTTGATTGAAACTGTCATTTAGGAGTATGTAGGACCTTTTAGATAAATCTAAGCAAATGTTTTGTGTTTTTCTTGCAGGGTAAACTTGGAGTTCCCGGATTGCCAGGTTACCCAGGAAGACAAGGACCAAAGGCAAGTGCACGCATAGCTCTAAATCATATTGTTCACTGATTTATTTACTGTAAGAATAATGGATACAGTTAAGCTGGCCAAATTGTCAGTACGCTCAAGTGTTTATTTTCTAAAGAAATGGAAAAAATGCTTGCATGTGCATTTCAAGCTGCCATGCTGATTTTTGGAAGGCTCATCTTCAAGACTCTCAGAGGCAAAGCTGCAGACTGACAACTGGACATGCTTGAAGCTTCCTGATCAAAAGAGGCCGGGATTTGAATATGCTGTTTGCTGACAGCCCTCAGTTGCTGATACGATAACAACAAAGCTTAGCGATCTCATGTTGCATATACAGTTATAAGCTGGGGATATCTCATGGACTTAAATAAACAAAAGGATAAATGTTTACCTTTTTTTGTCTGCCACACAGGGATCTCAAGGTTTCCAAGGTTTCCCTGGTGCCAATGGAGAGAAAGGAACTCGGGTATGTCAAATAGACTCTCTTGTTCAGATCAGTCCTACAACGGTTGGACATGAACAAAGCTCCCGAGACATGCTCTTCTTCCAGATATAGATTTATCAACCGAGTGGAAGTCGCATGGCTCTGAAAACAGATTTTTCCCAAGGACAGAGAGACAATAGCATTCCTTCCTCATTACCACTAACACAACTCATTTCAAACTAGCAGAAACTTTGTTTATCACTTTGTGGTGCTTGAGCAATGTTTCATTTGCTTTGTTTAAGGGATGGGCCATTAGCTTGCCTGAAAGAGTAATGGTTTGTCACAACAAGTGGAGCAAGGCGCATAAAGCTTTTCATCTTCACAGAACATTTGTGAAGTTTATGGGACCAAGCTCTCACACAGAAAGGGATAATGATGCCTTTAACACAGCTTTACGGCACTTTCTTGAAAGTTAAAAGCCACACAAAAGATGCAATTGTTTTCTCATTAAAATTGTATGTACCCACTTTAATTCTAGCAATGCTGTAAAAATTATTATATTGTGCTTTAGTGTTTATTGGAATATCATTAACTTGGGCAGTAATGGTGCAAATGTTAGTGATGATAAATGTTGATAGTAGTTTTTGAAATAGGTGACCCCTAATTAATGATAACAGGCATTCTCAGAGCTCCGTAATGGCCCAATTCTGTTGAGATCTCTTTGCAAATATTACTGTCCTCTGGCATTAGATTCATTCTTCTACAAGCCGCAGCCTCTTAATAATGTGAGTGCCATTCCTTTGATCACTGTGTGTGTTCTTCGTGTCCACAGGGAACAGGAGGAAAGCCAGGCCCACGTGGACAGAGAGGACCAACGGTTAGTCTTACTCAGCAGACTTGAGCTTATCTACAGATGGTGAACTTGGCACCTGAACCTGGGCGTTCTTGAGGGAAATCCAATCTGAGCTGATAATTAATCTTTGCATTTTCAGGTCATCAATATCTCTTAGGACCCTGTCTATTATTTAAATCACCTCTTTTTTTTTTTTACTACAGGGGCCTCGAGGAGAGAGAGGGCCAAGGGGACCGACAGGAAAAGCTGGACCAAAAGTGTGTAAAACATTTATTTTGCCACTTTCTTGAATCTTTCGATAGAATTTCATAGCTTACCCCTGACCTTTATCATTGCAGGGTAACTCAGGAAATGATGGCCCACCAGGACCTCCCGGTGAGAGGGTATGTACCGTTACTTCATCATAAGGAGTTGTTTTATCCTTAAATGTGTAGATTTTTCTTGACAAGTAATCTTTTTGTTGCAGGGTTTGCCAGGGCCTCAGGGACCAACAGGCTTCCCAGGACCAAAGGGTCCTCCTGTGAGTTCAGACTCTTTTTATAGAAGCCCTCGTTAAATTTCTTCTTCTTTGTCAGTTCTTATATTTACTTTCTGAATTTCTCAGGGACCTGCAGGGAAAGACGGGCTGCCTGGACATCCTGGACAGAGAGGAGAGACTGTGAGTAAACCATTTGGTTCTAACCTCTCCTTCGACTGCAGATTCCACTGAGTTCGTTGCGTGACAATTATGTTTTTATTTATTTTCCTGTATGCAGGGATTCCAAGGCAAGACAGGCCCACCTGGACCTCCAGGTGTCGTAGGACCTCAGGTTAGACGATTATAGAGTTGCAAAGTTCTGCAGATGTTTAAGGTTTGCAATCTTAACTCAAAAAGTTACAGTATGCTCCTGTAGATGCACTGTCAAGATAAACAGCATTTTTTTTAATGTTTCTCATTTTGTAAGTCCAGCAACAATAGATTTATTGTCCTACCTTTATTAATACGAGAGCCCTGACTCAGGTGTTGTTTTTTCCTCTTTCTTATAACCATTGAACTCTTAATCCATTATGCATGAATGTCTAACAGACTTTCCCATGATAACAGAGCTGTACGGGGCTTTAATGACTTGTAGGCCTCCCACACAGCAAATGCTCAGCTTCTCCTCACCATCTTTAATAAGATATGAAGAAAATGTAACATCCTTTTTTGTGTTTAAATAGTTAATTTTGCTCATTTTGTCCTCTCTGCCTACTTCTGACTGCAGTTTGTGTTCTTCACACCTCCTCCGCAAACTGCTTTAGCACTTTAGCGTCCAGGTTTTCCTTTTTACTGTTTTTAGGTTTTTTCTTTTTTTTTAAACATCTTTTATTTCAAATTCAGGGACCAACCGGTGAAACTGGACCAATGGGAGATCGTGGCCACCCTGGACCCCCAGGCCCACCTGGTGAGCAGGGTCTACCTGGGGCTGCAGGGAAAGAAGGCGCTAAGGTAAAACTTTAGAGAACACCCCAATCATCTTAGTACCACCATGCAATGAGCGAGCTCACATCCATTCTTTATGATGTCGAGTATTAACATTATATAAGATAAATGACTTTGTGCTTTGACTTGAAGGGTGACCCTGGTCCTGCTGGCCCAGCAGGTAAGGATGGCCCTCCTGGACCAAGAGGTTTCCCTGGAGAGAGAGGTCTGCCTGGCCCCGTGGTTAGTATTGGCTTCTCCTCAGTGCTGTGTAATACCTTCTGACAAAATCAATATTGCTCACAGCTGGGTTATTACATAACATATCTGGGCGTTTAAATTGCTTTGAGGTTGTGTGAAACCTCAAGTATAAGAGATGACATCAGATCTCTGAGTGGGCATTAGACGAGGAGCAGCACACTCTGTTTATAGTTTAACTTAACCTTGTGGATTCAGGTCCTGGTGCTTACACAATGTATTCTATTTTCTCACTGCAAGCATGTTAACAAGAAATCAATTGTTGAAACAAGTTTGTTTTTCATAACTTGAGGGATCTAAACAAAAAAAAAACAACCAAAAAAAACAAAAACTCCAATATGCCAGCTGCTCTGTATTGTAAAGGGAGTTTGCTGCAGTATTTGGTAAATAACTGTTTGCTCTATCTGGTCAGCCTCTGCTCTGGAGACTACAGAAGGTTTTCCAGCTCATGCTGAGCCAGTTTGAAGATAGGGAGTCCATTGTAAGGCAGGATGTGTGCTTCCCCAACAGATGTATTTGTTTTCTGAAGCCTTCATTTTATTTTGCTCTGCAGGGCGCTCACGGCCTGAAAGGGAATGAGGGTCCTCCTGGTCCACCTGGCCCTGCTGTGAGTACAATCTACTGCATCCTCCATCACTGGAAATTTCCTTCATTGTAAAGTTTTCACCCTCAGTGTTTCCAGGCTCTTACATAATATAACGATATGCACAATTTGCTACTTACATAAGAGAGTCTGACCTATTTGATAGGGTAGATGTGCCTGATGTTGTGCTTCAGCTTTGATGTATATTTGTGCTTTGCTGGATAGGATAGCTAACATTGATATTTGGTGCTGATGCAGGGTTCTCCTGGTGAGCGGGGTCCTGCTGGCCCAGCTGGACCGACTGGTCCCCATGGACGTTCTGGCCCTCAGGGACCTCCTGGTCCTGCTGGCGAGAAAGGTGGACCGGTAAGAGCATCATTACATGAATAATTATGCCTTGGGAAGTGTACTGCAATGTTTGCCTGCCTGACAATGTGGTGTTGCAATGTCATAAAAAAAACAATCTCAAGGGAGAGAAAGGACCTCAAGGCCCAGCTGGAAGAGATGGTATTCAGGGACCTGTGGGTCTGCCAGGACCTGGAGGACCTCCTGGACCACCGGGAGAGGATGGTGACAAGGTGAGTTTATTTTCCACACGTTGAAGTGAATAACAGTGCAATGCAAATCAGGAAATCTGCTTTGAAGTTGTCTGTTTGCAGTCTGTATGTCTCTCACACAGCTTGTATATGCAGACTCATCACTTCAAGCTAAACACTAAAAGTTGAGATCTCAGCTGGCCATCCTTTACTCTTTCCCTCTGTGACCTTAAAACGCTCCGAGGGGAATTTGTCTGACAGAATTTGCATCGATTAACAGATCTTTAAAAAGGCTAACCGGCCATGTTGCTGCATTTTGCTGCTTTGTACAAGCAGACAGAGAAGAGAGAGAGNCTGAAGTGACACTTAAGTATTCAGAAGCAAAAGCAACTCCCTCCATCCCCTCCAAAAACATTTGCAGGAAGATCAGCTACAGAGATACTCGGAGGATAAGCTCTTATCCTTTGAAGAATGCCTCAGTTCTTAACTGGCCTCACAACGGTCCCTGCAGTGTAGACGGACACAGAAAATACTGAGGGTGTTGCCATGCAGATAAAAAGAATCTTGCAAGCTAATGTTTACACCCTTTCATGCACTTCCTCATTACAAGTCCAGTCTATGGGGAATAGAGAATTCTGAAGGCTTTATTTAAGAGACAAAGGACATTGACTCAATAGTAACTGCCTTCAGCTCTAATGGTTATTAGCATTATTTCTCACAGAGAGGCTGTGAAAAAGGACTCAGAGGTCTTTATTTTTTCATATTTTGGTGCAAACAGGTTCAGATGGGAGTAATTATCTTTTTTGTTTTGGCTGATGGTATATGTCAGTGATTCATAAAGCCCCTTCAGATGCATTTGTCAGAGAAGGCTGGATTTAAATAAAATATCCAAAGGCTGGTCTGCAAAAATCTCTTTTGAAAGGTGCGATATAAAATAGTTGAGTACAGATTTATTAGTGCTTCGGTTTGCCATCTTCTGTTTGGGAAATACTTAATTATGCTTTAACGTGTTACAACTTGAGATTGTGTTTCTTATTATCCTTTTTTTTTCATCATTTTATCTTCTCACCTTCGCAGGGAGAGCTTGGAGAGCCAGGACAGAAAGGAAGTAAAGGTGACAAAGGAGAACATGTAAGTAGTTTGTCTTAAATGTATTCATCATTTCACATCCTGAGATGAACCTTTTTTTGGTTCAAATATTAATTTCATGTGGTGAATAAGAGACAATTTGATGTGTTCTCTGCAGGGTCCACCTGGTCCTACCGGCCCTCAAGGACCAATTGGAGCCCCGGGTCCTGCTGTAAGTGCACGTTTTGTGGCTGTCCTACTTTTAGCTTACTTGACATGACTTTTACGTGACGTATCAACTGATTATCATCCGTTGCTTCCTGCAGGGTGCAGATGGTGAGCCAGGTCCTAGAGGTCAGCAGGGTATGTTTGGCCAGAAGGGAGATGAAGGGTCAAGAGGCTTCCCCGGACCTCCAGGGCCAGTCGGGTTGCAGGTGCGGAGTGCAGTGACTAACAGAAACCGTGACACCGGTCAAATGTTTTCATTAGTCGACACTGGAGCAACATAATTACATTATCTGCTAATTCTTTAGGGCTTGCCTGGTCCACCTGGTGAGAAAGGTGAAACCGGAGATGTCGGTCAAATGGTAAGAGCTTATTTCATCTGCACTATCGCTAATTTAGTATATTACATTAAAATAGTGTGCAAAATTTGTGCATTTTATATTAAAATGGCCTTTCTCATCCCTCATAGGGTCCACCTGGCCCCCCTGGTCCAAGAGGTCCCTCAGGACCTCCGGGAGCTGATGGCCCCCAGGGACCTCCTGGTGGTATTGGAAATCCTGGTGCTGTTGGAGAAAAGGTAGCTCTCTCTTCTGATCTTCTCACTGACCATAAAACAATTTTGTGAATGAAATTAATAGAGTTTTGGGAACCAAAAACATTAATGGCTCATGAGAGTACTTAACTTTTACTATCAAGCCATATTTCTGGTGCACGTGTTTGTGTTTTTGGGCACACTTTCCAAAAGAGAAGCCAGCCTTGCATCTCTTTAGAAGAGACATATCTATTGTTAACAGTTTTCTGACATGTAACATGTTTTTTGGTAAAGAATGTGATATATACCGCTTTACAAGGCTTTTGCAGCAATTAATATTTCACATTCCCATTTAAGTGATACCCTTTTAAAATGGGGCACAATTATTTTTACTACCACAGAGTGACAGATGCACAGCAAATCTTACGGACAGGCTGCCATCCCCAACAGGATAGAGAGCATGTATATATAGTCAAAGGCATCATGTTGCAATTTTAAGTTGATAAATGTATTATTAAAGACGGCTCACATCAAATCAGCTGCAGCTCTTATTTGTTGCTGCTGTTTTTATCATAAAAAGGCCCGCTTTGGCAGCTTGCTGGAATGCAGTGCAATGTGCTTTCTCATCACTTTCTGTCTGTAGTGATGCTGTGATTTGTTTTATCTGGTTCAGTCAATAGAATCACCTTTTGCTCCTTTATAATCTCCCTCAGGATAGCCTTTCCTCCCCCCATACAAACACACACAGGGCTCTTTGGGCTAATCGCACTTCAGCTGATCTGGCATTTTATTAGCCAGCCCAGAAAGCTGGCAAGGAACAGAGCTCTGGCTTGTTTAGTTTATTTTTTATTTTTTTCTGTAAACACATCCCTCATGTATCTGTGATGAGCAGCTGTCTTTCATGCTCTTGGTTTTACTGTTCTCAGCAGATTTTTCCAGCAGCCCTTTGGTGGACATAAGCAAGTTGTCAGAAGGATGGAGTGGAGGCCTACATAGTCCCAGACGCAACATGGCATGAAAACCAGTATGCGTTGCTGAAACATTAGGTTCAGTCATGCTTTTACAAAAAGCATCCCAACTGTTTAATATGGATTTCTTTTGACAGCAACAAAAAAAAATCTGGAAAACAGGCCAACACTAATTTAAAGTCAATGCTGATGTTCAAAATCCAGAGCTATTCATGGTTGACGGGGTCTGGGCATGCTTATAATAACACATCACAGCACAGCCTGTCTCTGGCTCTGCAGAACTGTGTTCCAGATTTGCTGCTCGTCTTCCAAACATGACATCGGCTAATATTTTTTCTGCATAACAGGTGTGTCAGGCCGCATCTGCTGTAAACCCCAGCAGGGAAGGCAGCAGGCTTATGTGACAATGAATAACGATAGTGAATTGTGTAAAGGTGAGTCAACAGGGCAACTATTCAATAAGGCAAGAGAAACAGGACAAGATATATGGGCAGGGTCCAGAGAGAACAGTGAGGTCAGCGCACTCTTTGCTTTAGCCACCCAGTCTGCCTGCATTTGATGGATTGAAATATCTTGTGTCATCTCTTTCTATTCCCATTTGGGTGACAAGGGCACCGGGACAGTAAGGGCTGCTGCAAATGATGGGATTTTTAGAACCAAGCTGGATCAACAAATCCCCTTACTGATAATATTTGTGTCTCTCCTGCCCACTCATACCTTTCCCCAAACTTTTTCAGGGAGATTCTGGAGAAACAGGAGAGCCAGGACTTCAGGGAGAAAATGGCCCACCAGTAAGTTATCTGTTTCTCTTTTCTTTCATTTTACTTGAGGAGAACTTTCAGAGTGTAAGGATTTTGTAGCTACCAACAATCCTTTCACAGAGAATTAATCTCTGTTGGTCAAAAGCTTAACTATTAATGAGTTTACCTTGAGTGGCCTTGGGCAAAGAACAACCTGTTTATTTTCTTTGACGCTCCCTCTGTCATTAATCTTTTGCTCGCAATTGTGCATGTAATTCTAGGGTCCAAGAGGAGAGCGTGGAGAAAAGGGAGAATCTGGTCCTGCTGGTGCTGCTGGACCTCCTGGCCCTAAAGGCCCCCCTGGAGATGATGGTCCCAAAGGAAGCCCAGTAAGTTACATTCCTCCTTTAGCTCCGGCAAATATATTTTAGTGCAAACCAGCACAGATATTAGTATCATAGCGGTCACTGTTTTATATCCCAAAAAGTAATGCAGTTATTATTTCCTGTCAGGGTCCAAGCGGTTTCCCCGGGGACCCCGGCCCACCTGGAGAGCCTGGTCCAGCTGTAAGTCTGTTTCATATCATCATTTTTATCTGTGAAAAATCTCCTCTGTTTAACATATTTTAACTTGAAATATTCTTGGCTGAGTTTGTGCTCCATTTTAATGCAGGGCTTAGACGGTCCAACTGGTGACAAGGGAGATGATGGAGAGGCTGGTCAGGCTGTGAGTGTTTGTGCTACTTTTCCACAGTCCTGTGTCGTTATTGGAAAAAAAAGTGGTTTGTAAATTGATGCATTTTATGTTTAACCAGGGATCACCTGGACCGACTGGAGAATCTGGTCCTTCTGGACCACCAGGAAAGAGGGTAAGCACTGCCCTCGGTTTTTTCATCTCGTATTTGCAAAAACTATCGGTGTCAAAATACTAAAATGATTGTCTTCCATGGTATTAATGATATATACTTTTCCTAAACAGGGGCCTCCTGGACCATCTGGGCCTGAAGGAAGACAAGGAGAAAAAGGAGCCAAAGTAACCAAACCAAATATTCTATATTTTTCTTGCTCAATTTGTATAAAAAAATATGAAAAAAAAATTATCTCTAACAAATAGATAGAAATCAAGGAATTTGTGTGTGTTCTGTTTCCTCAAAGGGAGAGTCTGGCTTAGAAGGACCCCAAGGAAAGACGGGCCCTGTTGGCCCTCAAGGATCACCTGGCAAACCTGGTTCTGAGGGGCTTAGAGGAATCCCTGGTGCTGTTGTAAGTAGTGTGTTTCTCCCCTAAATTTTTGTCCATCACAATCATATATTGATGGAAACATTTTCCAGAAAGTGGCGGAACGTAAAGAATCCATACTGTTTACACGCACCAGCTGGGCTCAAAAACAATACATAATTGGTCATTCTTTTTAGGGAGAGCAAGGACTGCCTGGTTCTCCAGGACCAGATGGACCTGCTGGACCTATGGTGAGTGAAAGCGATTCCTTGCCTTTAAGCTATCATATGTGTTGTTATGTGTCATTTGATCTTAAAGACTGTTTTCATACTCCTCTCATAGGGCCCTCCTGGTTTACCTGGTTTGAAAGGAGACTCTGGTGTTAAAGGAGAAAAGGTGAGTCACTCCAGCATGCATCAAACTCACCCGAATGATAGAGCATTGACTTCATATTTAATCTAATGAATTTGTTTACTGATTGATTAAATGTGTTTGCCTCTGGCTGTTGAATCGTTAGCCTAATTATTGGATTGTGTGCCAGGTTGATGTATGAATGTCTGTGTCGGTGCATTATTGACTACTGTATTGATAATATGCTCATATGTGGTTCTCTGCCCTCAGGGTCATCCGGGTCTCATTGGTCTTATTGGGCCCCCAGGTGAACAGGGAGAAAAGGGTGATAGAGGTCTCCCAGGGCCTCCAGGATCATCTGGTCTCAAAGGAGACAATGTAAGCAAAATGAAAAAAGGAAAAAAAACAACAACAAAAAATGAACAAAACAAAATAACAGTGCTTTGGAGAGGAGGCGCTTTTTTTCTTTACCATTTTTATTTGAACTAATTTAATAAGTAGCCAATAGATAACCAATAACCAATAGATTTGCCTTTTTTCCTTCATCCTTTAGGGTATTGCTGGTCCTACAGGTCCACTTGGTCCCATCGGTCCTCCCGGATTACCTGTAAGTCTTTATCTATAACAGGTATCGCACGGCAGACAGTTTGTAATTTCTGACCCCGTGTTGATTACTGGATTATTTTTGCATTTTTAGGGTCCTCCAGGTCCCAAAGGAGCCAAAGGTTCATCTGTAAGTGTTTTCTTGAAAGCTATATTACATTAGAAACAACAACAGTTACATATTGTGTCACACAAACTTGGCAAAAATTAAGCATGGGTTTGATTTGTCTTGCTCAGGGTCAAACTGGACCAAAGGGAGAGACTGGTATACCTGGACTTCCTGGTCCTCCTGTAAGTAAATACTGTCTCCTCTGCTTTATCCCCTTGTTTAAATTACATTTTTTAACCCCCATCCATTTCTCTAACTGGTATTTGTCTTCATCCATCTATCCACAACAGGGCCCTCCTGGTGATGTCATCCACCCGCTCCCCATCCAGGCTCCCATCAAAGGCAGAACGCGTAGGAACATCGACGCCAGCCAGCTGATGGACGATGCAGCTGTGGATGCCAACTATAAGGATTACGACGATGGAATGGAGGAAATCTTTGGCTCACTCAATTCACTTAAGCTGGAGATCGAGCAGATGAAGCACCCATTGGGCACTCAGGCCAACCCTGCTCGTACCTGCAAGGATCTGCAACTCTGCCACCCTGATTTCCCTGATGGTTTGTATCACATTTTGCCTATAAAACAAAGCCTGTTTCATATGTTTTGCCTCCTCTTGAATTTTTAATCATAAAGCATCCAGCTAGAAATGTTTAAATAAACGATACCGAAGGTTACATTGAGCTGTGCAGGGGCAACGACATGACATACAGCTGACTCCAAATATTATAGAACATCAGTAGAAACGTAAAGCCAAAACACTGAGACTTTAATGATACATACTTAGTGCTAGCATGTCTGATTTCATGTCTGACTTGCACAGTAATACTGGATGCCATTGCACACACATTTCTTTTTTATTTTTAAATTGCAGCATCTAAAAGTGTTTTTAATTCCACCAAATTATCTCCGTTCCCATTTGCTGCTTGTCATTATCTTATCTGCCAAAATGACTAAATTTGTTTTGCATATGTACATTAGTTTTGTTCAACGGGTAAAAACACGCACAAATAGATGACCACGTCATCTGAACATTGAGTTAATCTTCCCATTCACAAAATCTCGTTCCAATTTCATAACAACTTACAAATGCATGCAGATCATATTAAGTTTGACCACACTGATCCTTGTTACGTAGGAAAGTAGACTGATGAAAGAGTTGCTCTACCTACCTACACTCATCCTGGGGAACTCTAAATCCTCTGTTTGAAGGATGGAGTTGGTACCTCCCATTTAGGACATGTGTAAATACCATAAGTAAGTCTGAGCATGCTTTGATCATGAGCAGTTAGAAATACTTTTTTCAGATTGATCAATAATCTTTAAAGAATTGCAAATTAAATTTTTCTTTTTGAGCTTCACAGGAAGGCTGCTTAAATTAACTAAAACTAGGCTGTACCACAATACCAGATACAACTCTGAATCTGAATTATGAAAGAAAAACGATCTGTTTGCTTCAAATGCTCTACGTGAGAAGTCCAAGACAGATCAAAATCATAACACACAAATATTTATGAGATGAACCTTGTCTAACTTTTGCATTATTAATTTGAACAGAAGAGGATTGATACTTTATTTAAAGAGCAAAACTACTAGAATCATATGTTTAGATAGTAATGTAGAGAATATATTGAAGTAAAGTTTATGGCATGCTAGTGATGCAATTGGCAATACACAAAATACATTTTGAGGTGCATGTAAATTTGCTCTGACTTGTGGGAAAAATAAGTAATCTATTTGCATGAAATTAACTTCACCAGTAGTTGCGATTGTTTGTGTTACTAGGACAAAACAAGCCATTTTATAACATTCCCTTGAGCTTAAGATAATCCTCTCTGAAAATTTATACACCAAATGATTAATTATTTTTTAGAAGATGATCAACAGATTTATCTATAATGAAAATGCTAATTAGCTGCAGCTCTACAGTCAGACATCAATCATCGCAACATGCTGCATCTTAAGATATATCTGCAGTTTATCCATCATGGCTGGATTACATTTGGAAGTGCTAACATATGGACCAGTTCATTAGTTAGTCAGCTTAAGTAGTCACACATCTCGCTGCATCATCTGAACGATGTTGATAACAAACATCAGGCATATTAATCAATGATCAATCATCAAATATGAAACCATCGTAAACTGTTTTTTTTATATATTATAGGAATCTTAGTGAATGCCAGGTAATCACAAAATAAAAAGTTTAATTTGAACAATCAGTTTGAATCAGATCTGTAATAATAATAATAACAATAATAATAATAATAATAGTAATGATAACAATGATAATAACAACAATAATAATAATGATAACAATAATAATAACAGCAATAATAATAATAAAAATTATAACAACAACAACAACAACAATCATAATAATAATAATGATAACAATAACAATAATACTATTAATAATAATAATAATAATAATAATAATGATAATGATAATGATGATGATGATGATGATAATTATAATAAATGATAATAATGTCACCTATATCTCAGGCTGGATCTAATTCGCTTACTGAATGAAAATGTATGTTAGATAACACTCCTTCTCTTTTAAAACACACATAACATGTTATTCAGTGATAAGAAACAAAGACATGATTTTGGTACCCAAGCACATCCCATACTGCATCGGACATCATTCTAACCTATGTGACTGCACTATAGGTATAAAAACACACTCGGTAATGCTGCCTTCTTTCTCTCTGTGTTTTCTGCCTCCCTTCATCTCTGTAGGTGAATACTGGATTGATCCCAACCAGGGCTGCTCGCGGGACTCCTTCAAGGTTTACTGCAACTTCACAGCAGGCGGAGAGAGCTGCATCTACCCAGATAAGAAGTCAGAAGGGGTATGTCTGACTGCATGCACAGTAGCACAACCACTTGCACACACGAGAGAGGGTTCACATTGAGAATATTGAATGCAGAAATGTTTAAATATTTGGGGGAAAAAAATCACACTAAAACAATGTTTACAAGATACTGCAGATAAGTAAATTATTGACGTTTATTTCTCCTCATATAAAGGACTAACTACTGTGCATACTGTATAAATAGTCTGAATGTCTCAAGATTTGCAACAGTAACTCTACTGCACCACTCGTAAACCAACATAATTAGCCTCTGTGCGATCACATGCTGTATTGTTATTTTTCAAGGGGAGTTGCAGGGTGACAGCTTCCTTGTTTAAGCGCGAACATTCACTCTAACTTATCCACACGCTGTTGTTTCAGCGCTATTTTTATATCGAATATCAGGAGCTTTATTTCATATAAAAGATTTGGCAGGTGACAAGCGCTTTTAGAAGATTTTTGGTTCATTATGCATGAGTGTGCAGAAGAGAGGAGAGTAGCAGAGTGGTGAAACACTGCCTCTGACAACTCAAGGGTTGTGTAATAGCACAGTGTTACAGCCATTTTAATGATCCCACTCACCAAGCCTCAGAGGAGCAAGGGTTTGCTTAAGCTCAGAATAATGAAGCCGACTTTTTATAGCGTGCTGGTGATGGGCTGCTCTCATTTGTGTCAGGGGTGGAAAGAATAGCCCATGCTGTCAGTTTTGGCTTTGAGACTAAAAACACTCCCACATGCGTTTTTGAGATGGGAAGGGTTATTATAAGAGTACATACTTAGACTGTCCACATGCTGTATAAGCTCTAACACAAAGCTGCAGATGCTGCTTTTGAGTCCAGAAAAGCAGAAAGTCAAAGCAAGGATATGTTTTATACTCCCTGGTGAAAACAAGTGAAGGTTACCTTCAAGGCAGCATGGGTTTAATGTATGCCATCTCCTCGCGATAAGCGATCTTTGGCCCATCCCTCATTAACGCATTAAGCTACTGATGACAGCTCCATATCAAACCATGCTTTCTAATTATAGAGAAATTCATCATTGTCATTGCCGAGACCATTACAGCTGCGTCCCGTAGGCCAAGTCGCAGCTTTTAATGGCATAACAAAGTTAGTGCACCCCGGCAGCAACACGCCAACACTGAGCAGCAGGGACGGCGGCGGCAGTATTACAGCTCCTTGCAGGCGATCATTTCTTAATTAATCACTGTGTACTCATGAATTTTTCAGCAGTAATTAGCTTCCAGCTACAGTTTGTACTGTACAAAATGGTATAATGGGCTACAAAAGTCTTCTGCCCTGGTCTAGCAGGTCGGCTTGATCTTACTGAATACTGTTTCAGGTGTGGAGGATTCCTGAGAGGACAACAAGGGAGGAAAAAAAAAAGCTGAAAGGGGGTGTGGGATTAATGTCAAATCTCTCTCCTTCCTTTAACACAACTTTTTTTCCCCTCCTCCTCCTCTGCCTCTTTGTCAATCCATGCCCCCAGGCTAGGCTCACATCCTGGGTAAAGGAGAACCCCGGTTCCTGGTTCAGTGAATTCAAACGTGGTAAATTGGTAAGCCGAACTCCCGACTTCCCCAAGTCCCTTTCCCTTCCTGAATGCCTCTCATATTTTACAGAGCAAAATGGCAAAATGGCCCAAAGACTCGCCAGGCACATGGTATAGTCACTACAAGAGAGGTTCCCTGGTAAGTGGCCCTACCTGTGGCTCCAGAGTCCTGGCTGAGGTCGGGACTCTGTGTGCCTGAGGCTCTGCATGGTTCTGGTTCTGCAGTATGAAGTATGTATTAAGCCTGGCATGTTGCTTGTGGGTTGTTACATTATTGAGGTGCATGATTCAGCCTGATTCAAATTCAGTCCAGCAACATGCAGGTGATGCTCTTACAAGGAAATGGAGAAGAGGTTTGTGGACCATAAAGGCAAGAATTGAATGTGGTGAAGGAAATGCATTAGGCATCCAATGGAGTTTTACAAATTCCTGGCCCCATTTTCAACTCTGTCTTACCTCTGCTGCATTAGGAGAGCATCTTGGAAGCGTGACTGGGTGCCTTGATACTCCCATGACTCAAAAAGAAGGATTACATTTTTCGAAATTTCATAGTGAGAGCAAAAGATTTTAGTTTTCATAATTGAAAACTTCTTTCTACGCTTTTTTCCCCCAATAAGTTTTTGCCCCAGCAGGTCATCTATCCCCCCTACACAGAGCAACAGATTCCCTCTCTGCTGCACTCGCTTTCTCAGTGTGTGAGAGTAGCTCGGAGTCAGACAGGTCAGGCACTCAGTCACCACCCAGGGGCTTCTGGGTTCTCAGTCACTGTTGACTTGTAACTGTAATGATGAAGAGGTAATGTTTGGAGTGAAGAGATGAAGAGTGGCGGGGAATATGAGGAAAGCATGAGACTGTCCCGCCACCTCTGAAGACAAACCACATCACTGACACTTAGACTAAAATTATTAAAGTTTTTATACATTGTGATTGATTAGCCAAGTAAAAACAGTCCTTGGCACCAACGTGTTGCACAAACATATACAAATGAGGATTTTTGCTCTTTAAGTGTCAGTGATGTTGTTTTTTTATATGCATGACAGCACAAATGCTTACTTATGTGCAAGAATGACTGGCGGAAGAAACTATCCAGACTCAAAAGGTTTGCTTCTCTGGCTGCATGGCACGAATTCTGCATGTGTTCAACTCTCAGTAAGTCCAGTTTGAAAGGCGAAGCAACCGTGTGGATCTAATGGATTCTTGATGGTTGGTATGAAGATTGTCATTAATGGACATTAAGATAAACTGGGACTGGTTCCAAATATATATCTAATCAGTCAGGATTACAAAGCATTATAATCAGCTTAATGGGATATAACTCAGTTTTCTGTAATATGAGCATGAAAAGCAGAATTCTAGGTTAATTATAAGGAAATTAACAAATCATTACTGCTCCATATTTCCTATTTTGGGGATTATACTTTCATTATTTTATGATAATTTTCTCATATTGGTTTTAGAATTTACACAGTTACTCAATTAGGATTTAAATGAGGTGTTAAGCGTTCCCATTTCCATGCTTTGGAAGTTTCACTTGAAGTCTTGAGCGTTATAATGGCTTCCAGGCGTTGGGGTGCGGATGTTCTCTACACCACGCCTCCTTTTCAAGACATTTTACAAACAATATGAATGTGTATGTTACTTAAGGACAATACTGGTATTATTCAAATGTTAGCAAATTTCATAAATGACCAAAACCAACCTTCCTGTTATAGTCCTGTTTTTTGAAACTTGCTATAAAAATAACATTGCCCAGCTGTTTCTAGATATTTTTTAGCCTTTTTTAACATTTAAACTGGACACTTGTGAACAGTTCTTACTAGATCTACACAATTTGATGGGAATAATTGCTTGGTGGTGACAGGTGTGTCACAATCTTGAAATTTTAGCGCAGATTAACTGTCATACGAATGATTAATTCATGATTTTGTCATATTATCTTAGTTTTATGCCACTGCAGTTATAACCTGAGTGATGCACATAAATCCCATCCTACTAATGAAAAAATTTAACAGTTTGATATTTATTTCTAATAAATGTAAGTCAAATTTATATTTGATTACCTTGTAAACCCTATAAACTGATTGCACTCAGCAGATATGAAAATAACTAAACTTTGATGTGCAAATGTTTTCCCAAGTACAAGATATTGCATTGAGTGATGCTTTCCTTTTTTAAAACAATGAATGGTATTCCAGTGTCTTAATGCTGCTTACTTGCTTCAAATTCAATAAATAGCCTCATCCAAGATATTGAGCTCAGTTTTTGCATTTTTGTTAAAGGCTACAGCTGCGCTCTGGTGTCTGACTTTGCATATACTTCACATAAATCTGTGTCTTTAGTTATAAAAATGCTCATACAACTGTGTTGGGTCGAAAATGGGAAGTTTTGCATAGCAACATGAAACAGAAGATGGTACACAGTGTTGCCACTAAACTACAGCAGAAGATGGAGAGTTGCAGTCAAATCTAAAATAGTAGAAAACATTAGAATTTGTGATATAATCCTTTTTTTCACCATTCAGCTGTTTTTCATCATATGAACATCTGATACTAATGATCATGTTCACATAACTGTAGTCAGACAACCCTGTGTAAATTATTGCAGTGTTAGGTAATTAGTGCAAAAACAGACTTCTGATAAACAAATGTCCATAGTCTGTAGGTTTGGGTCTTTTCATGGGATTAGCTGACGGCTGATGAACACCAGTCTGATGTTTTAGTGATTGGGTCAACATGCTGTTTTACACTGTTGTCAAATGAAGTTCTGTTAATTTTGTCAGTGCTCCGCAGAGCATGGTAGTGTATTAGCTTTTGATCCTGAGATGACAATGTCAATAAGAATTGACACAGCTGTCAATAGTAAACATGTCCTAGAAATCCCATCAAGGCAAATAAACCAATAAACGAATAAAAGGTCATAAATTAAATTAGATTGACTCACAAGTGTCAAAAACACTGCAAAGGATAGACATGACAGCAAGTCAGAAGATATTTAGTGTTTGCAAGATGTTTTCCTCTTGTTCCACTAATTTTCACTCCTTCCCTCTCCTGGTGTTAAACTTTCAATGGTCAACTTTTTTTTTTTTTTTCAGCTTTCCTATGTGGATGCAGAGGGGAATCCCATCGGCGTGGTCCAGATGACTTTCCTGCGGTTGCTGAGTGCAGCAGCCCGGCAGAACATGACATATAACTGCTACCAGTCAGTGGCCTGGCACGACCAGGACCAGGACAACTACGACAAGGCCATCCGCTTCCTGGGCTCCAACGATGAGGAAATGTCTTATGATAACAACCCCTTCATCCGCGCCGTGGTCGATGGCTGTGCGGTGAGTTGATTGAATGAGTGTGTCTGGATGGTTGGCAGTTCCTTTAGGTTCCTTTTAATGAATGCTGTCAGAGAAATATGTTTCTGTTGTTTCTGAAGTGGCTCACTCAGTCACAATGTGTGATGTTTTCATTTTCAGACACTCACTAACTTCTTCCCCACTTGTGTTTTCTCTCCTCGACAGTTGAAAAAGGGCTATGAAAAGACAGTACTTGAGATCAACACACCAAAGGTGGAACAGGTGCCTTTTGTGGACATCATGTTCAACGATTTTGGCGGGTCCACGCAGAAATTCGGATTCGAAGTGGGGCCTGTCTGTTTCGTCGGCTAAGACTTTCCACTGTGCAAATGGAGAAAAAAAAAAGCATATTTTTGTTTTCTCAGAAAAAAAAAAAAACAATTGAAAAAAACAATAGGACAATTCTGTTTTGTAAAAAAGTAACTTTTTTCCATAAAGCATCAAGTATGAGTAAAATGAAATCATGTAGAGATTACGGTGAAAATTTAGAGGAATAGAGGAGAAAACCTTGAAACCTCTGTGTGCCTTCTCCATCACATGCAAGTTTTGAAACTGGATGTCAGATCCTTCCTCTTATACAACACCCTTGCACACAACCTAGCCCTTGTTAATCTTTTTGTATTTTTTTTTTTGGCCCCAAACAACAAAGACGACCCTGAGAGCTACAGCCGTTCCAGACAGTCGCAGTATTTGCCATGGACTCCAACTGATTAGGCTTTATTCTTTTCTTTAGTTTTGATCTCATGTTTCCTCTGATGTCCCTGCTTTCTGTCACTTTTGTAGGTTTGTTTGCTCATTCACTACAGGAGCTTCGTTTGTGCATAATTGTCTTCACCATTCTCTTGGAATGGACCTTATATATATATAAATATATATATAAATATATATAAATGATTTTTATGTTTGTAAGTACATTCTGTATATTTTTCCTGTTAATGTTTATTGCTTCTGGCTTCAAAACATGCATGTGACTTTATTAATTGCGGGGTAGGAGACCATGGAACATCTAAATTGTTGAAACATATCAGAAGTGAGGATATTTGACTTGTAAATTGAAAGACAAAAAAAGAAAAAGAATAAGAAAATGCCACCAGTAATTGGGAAGTCCTGTGTTTGTGGAGCACACTTTGTTGTAATTTAAGAACAGAATGGAAATAAAAGACGAAAACATGCTCTGTGATATGTGACGGTTGGTTTGCAAACAAAAAAAGAACACATTCCTCCTTTTGTGCCTTTGGAACCAAGCATCCACCTCGGTGGCGATATCATTAACTTAATAAACAGCTTCTGTATTTTTCCTGACATACTCATCTGTCTGACTATGCAGTGGGAGATGATGTCACACTTTAATGAAAACACAAAGAAATCAAATCCTAGGTGCTATTTCCTCTCTTCTGTGGTGCTATGTATTTTTTCTAGTTTGTGTTGTTTGAATGAAAGAACATTTGCGGTGATATTACTCCATCCCCAGCAGCCCCTTGACCCGCTTCACCACCCCATCTGATGCAGGTGGATCCGTGCTGCGTCCACTATGGGTTTCTCTTTATATGGTCAGCTGTGTTTCTTGTTTTGTTTTTGCATGTCATTTCTCTACATATCTACTGGCAGAACAGTTCTGCATGCCGCCCTATGTTTCAGCAGACTGCACAGATAAGAAAAGTATCTGGCGCCTGTCGGTACCCAATGTTGGAATAACCAAAGGAAACTAGGATGGCGCCTTTGGCTTTGCATATCATTGCAGCGTGACTCTGCGGTTCTCTTGGCTCTTACAGTTGGATCATCTGTGCTACATCATTCTGATGGAGTTGCAAAGTGGACATGTTGTGACTGGGCCAAAGGGATACAGTTGAGTTTTGTTTGGTGTACGAAACCATGAGCTTTCACCAAAGGTATCACATATAGCTTTAAGTGGCAGGGAAACAGCTCGAAAAGTCACCAAAGTAGCCGGATCGGAAAGTTGCTCTTGCAACATTAAAATCTTGCTTGTTGGTTTACTTCTTTTCTCTTTATGGTAATAATGCTCTTTGATGGAACTATGCACTCTGTATGCTTATGACCACTAGTATCTACCACAGAATTTTTACAGCTTTCCATACAAAGGTTCATTTTGTTTCTTTTTTTATCTTAAAATCTGTGACTTGAACCATTTCTGTTAACTCAATATGCTTGTAGATCTTTGGCTTTATTTTTCACTTTGTTGCAGTACACCCAAACTTATCACTTTGCTCTTAATAAAACAGACAAACAACGTTTTTTTTTTTTTTGTAAATTTCCAGAACCAGCAGTGATGCTGCCATTGTTTATGTTCTATTTTGTAGATTTCCGTTTCTGTGTCTGTTTGTTTGTTTTCACAGTCTTGTCAAACCTGTGTAAGGATAAGAGGATAGAAGATTATATTGGTTTTATGTCAATAAATTCAAGTTTACTGTGGCCATCCACTCTTGTATGTCTTTTAAAGCATTAAAACCTATCTGTATGCATGAAATTGTAAAGTTTTTTTCTCTTGTTATGAGTTTGTAGAGCCACATGATCTCCCGTCCGCGCCTCATTCATCAGGATAATGCTACAGATGAAAAACAGTCATGTCCAATATTGTGAAGTGGAGAGAAAATGATGAACTTGTAACTACTAAAGCCAATGTCCATTTGTAGTATATTTATTGTATTATTTAAAATAAAAAAAATAAATGATACCATAGTGTAAGTGTAAGAGGCCCCATCTTTACATGCACATGGGAGAGCACAATGCTCTGTTACATACAGTAGTGGTGGAAACATACATTTTTAATGGAGCCTTCCTCAAAGTGCCGACCTAAAATCACCTAAATCACCTTTTTATTGTTTATAATCAGTGGGCTATGTGTGTAAAAGGTGAATTTTATCCTGTGCATGTTTACAGAAGGATTGGTCTTCCTAACCCGTTCACATGGGGTTACGACTCTTATCACGTGACCTGCAATATGTGATAAAAGTGTAAAACAATTTTAGTTCCACAGATACGTCACAAGAGGGGAGATCACAGACTGCACCTCGTGATCAGACCTACAATCCATCTGCTGACAAGTCCCTGCTGAATTATCCCATCAGACCTCCTTGGGTTTATTTGTGGACCAATTATGTATGTATTTCCATCACTTTCAGCTCATTTTTCTACTTTGCCTGCAGTTTATTATGATACCCAGAGAAAAAAAAAGAACATTGTGATCTGCTGTTTGCATTTTCCTGCAAGTCTTCCTCACTGATCATGAAAAGAAAAGTCGTGCTTTAACCCTGTTGTGCACCACTAATTTCAATAATCTGCTTTGATCAGATATGTGCTAGGGAAGATGACTAGCAGCACTTCTAAGGGTCTCATTAGCAGAAAAAACTTGCACAGTGTGCATTAAGCCCAGCACAGCAAACAGATAAATGAATATATAAAAAGTTGACTGCATGATACCGTGATCAATATTTAATGCAGTGTTTACAGGATGGATTTGGGACAACAGCAGTGCATGAGGCAGCATCCTGGGTGAGTAAAGCGCAAACCAAAGTTAATTCCTCATCTAAGCACAGAAATGCTTAACAAGTGAGGTGATAAGTGGGGCATCTAAGTGGGTTGGAGATGGAGCGAGAAACAGGTGGGATTCAGCTCCCTCTAACTATGGATACAGGTGATAAATCAAAAGAGCGATACCTCACAGAGGGCAGATGCAGGATATATTACGATTCAGGGTGAGGAAAAGGGATCAGTTTACAAAGTGGAGGAATTGTATCCCTGAATATGAAAGTGTGCCAGATGAGATTTGAGAAGCTCAAGTCAAACAGCTCTGTGGTAGATCTAAGAAGTACAATGATCCCATATTACACAGCAAAAATCCTTGATTTAAAAATTAATTCTGCTTAATAAAAAATGCCAAATCAGCATTTGACAGCACCATCCTCATCATCAGGAAAATGCACAAACAATATAATCCTGGATCTAGAAAAAGAAATCTATAACAATAACAATTATTTGTAACAATGGCAGGCTGTGGATGCTTAAGGCAAAGATAATTTTCCACGGTCAGGCAGTTTAACAATCTGCACTTTTTTAAGCATTATATGAGTTTTATTAAATTTTAGAGTGAAAACCAAAAAGGTAATGCAAATGTCATAGATCAAAACTCTTAAAGATAGACATACTTAAAGGAGGAATTGACAAAAAAAGCAAGCATTTGCATAATGTTACAAGACAAATCATGAGTAACATGAGCCATCAATACTGTGGCTATGATCTAACTTCTCACCAAAAGTTGTTTTTTTTTTGTCATCATACATTTGTATTAACCTGTTCATGTAAATAAACTCATGTATGAGGTAAAGGATGGTCATTTTACACCACAGCCATATTTTCCTTTCTTTACGCATTTATTTGACCAATTTCTCATTAATATACCGTAGAAGCATTTTCCAACAAGGATAATGAAGAGTGCATGGTAAAACACAATAAGATTTTGCACGTTCTTGAGTGAATTGTTGTAATGGCAAAAAAGCAAGACAGAAAAATTAACAGCATTCCCAACACAAAATTGATTACTTGCATTTTGAAAACAAGCCACAATGAGAAGAACCCCACCACTTTAACTAATAAGCATGGAGGTGGATAAATCATGCTTTGGATTTACGTTGGAGCCAAAAGACCAAAGGAACATTTAATCGGTAGAAAGAGAATTTGATTTGATTTAAAAACTGCAAATCCTCAAGAAAAAAAAAAACATCTGATACCTCAATCTGCATAGATGATCAGAATAATCATCTATGCATCTTCAACCCAGAACTCAGAGAGACAACGCATTTAAAACACCCAAACGACAGAACGTTACCTTTTGCAGTTATAATGAGTGAAAAAAATCTCTATGATTTCTCCCTGCCAGTTTTCGAAACTATCACTCTTCCCATGCCATGTTAGTGGAGTGTGCACCCCCATGTGAGTGTGCTGCTCAGAAAGTGTCATATGCAGATCCGGGTCATTTGCCCTTCAGACCAGGACTGCCCCTGCCGAGTAGCGACCACACAGAGGGTCAAGATACAAATATAAGTAATCTTGCTCAAAATTTCACTTAAATCTGAAGCACTTTGCATTTCAAATTGCACTCAACACTCATTGCGTGTATTTGTTTTATAGCAGTGAATGTTCACCATCTTCGGCTGTAGAATTATACAGAATTATATTTTGTTACCAGCGGTACATTGAGAGATTTCAAAGGCGTGAGTTCTGCGGTGAAAAACGTCAGCAGTAGACTTTGCAGAGGTTTAAACGATATGATGAATGAAAGATACGAAGCTGACCATAAACTAAACTAGCTGGGACAGTTAGGTCAAAACGTGAATGTGTCATGGGTTAATATTAGTGTCCTTTCATGCAGTGACAAAGAGTGTGTCTGTCTGGAATTACTGCTAGTCATTTCAGAAGCCGGCAGGATAGCCGTCAAACCCCAGACACATAGTACACTGTGTTTCTGAATGTCATTGTCATAAAAGGAAGCAGTTCCCTACTGCTGTAATGTGATGTGTTGTTCATTCCTCCATTCTTGTATTGCTTAGTAATGAAGACGCATGCATGGGGAGTATAACTGATTCTATTTATGACACTTAAAGATAATTAAGACATCTCAATATGAATGCACACCTCTCATAATCTGCATAAGGCTAATTATTAAGTGTTAAAAAAAGTGCTGTTAATGTGTGGTCTTGGCTTGTTGGGGAGGAGCTGAAGGGTCGAGGGCCTGGAAATTTAAATGGAAATTTGGGACGCAGCCCCTGTGTTAATGTGTAATTGCTTTGAGCCTGTGGATCTTCAGCTAACAGAGCCCATTCATCGCTAGGCCCCGGCACCACTGACCTACTTACATGTGAATCAGATAGAGAGAGAAAGAGATAGTGTTACAACACAGGCACTGACATATTGGAATATTAATACCAGGCTTTTCTGCTCTAATAGACTTTAAGATTGAAGAGAGGCTGTAGTTCAAATTGCTGGCTTTCTAATGTGATTAGAGTGCGCCACACAAGCATTACGCATGGCTGCACCATTCAAATATCATTCCACATCTGTACGTTCCTGCAGCTTGGGCCTCCTAATCACCTTTTTACAACGACTGACATTTATCAAAATAAGCTTCTGCTCTTTATTAAAAACAATAATGACAGGATTGAAAAGCATGTTACTTAACAGGGTAAAGACATTACACATTTCAGATGCTAGATTATGTCCTGTCCACATTTTCAGTTGGTACAATCTTTGTAAAGACAAAACAGAAACAGCTTCAGTATATCAGCCTTAACCCAGTAAAACATTTATGGTCTGTATTTGTCTGACTGACTCTACCCACCATCTCACAGCTGCAGGCCCTCAGTCATTAGCCGATTCAATTAGATCATGCAAAGGGCAGTTTGAATGTATGACAACCTCAGTCTGAGTCATCACTTACATTATGTAGAACAAGAACAGCTCATTCAGGCGAGCACACTATCAAATTATTGAACAACCTTGTTACGTTTTTAAAATTATGGTTAATACAATAACAAAAAAGACAGATGAGAATAAAAAAATTATATCTATATTTAATTAATAAAGCAGGCAGACGTCGATTTGAGTTTAGGAGTGCTATGAGATAGAGTCCAATTTGAGTCTTTGACAGCACCTCCATTACCACCAGAATATGTTCTTTAAAAAATATCAAGGACATAACTTCAATTTCGTTAATGGCAGCGGCTAATAAAGTATATAAATCTGATTCAACATTTTTTTAAGTAAAATTGAATATGTGAACATAATGTATTTAATGTAATTCTTTATTGTCAAAGAAAAAAATTCAATTACTAATGTCAGTCAACAAATTCGTCAGGGATGTGTTTTGGGTTTCACATTACAGACATCTCCGATTAATTTGTAGATAGTGACATTGGACATATGTGAAACTAAACTATGGATGGCTGTAATTTAAAGGTGATCTATAGAACTTCTGTTCCTCCCGGTCAGGTGGCGTTTTCATACTCAACCCTCTTGCTCCTACCGTCAGCTGCACCGGTTGCCAGGTTCGCCGAATGTCAGCGGGGG
>JAPMNP010687987.1:0-11414 GCA_029874935.1 Atherina boyeri | reverse complement strand
ATATATACCTCAGCTAGCTTCCATCAGTTGTGTTTTTGCTCCATATCTTCCACTTGGTCTTGGACCACCTCCTGAATGGACAAAACCTGAATATAATAACAAAGCAGACTGGTTTCTGTCTGTCCTTCATAGAAAATACAGCAGTTTAAATAGAAAACTACTGAAATGCTTTAGCTTTTTAAAATTGATGAGTCAGTGTCATTGTCTGAATAAAAAACTCTTATTGTAAGTTTTTCTTTGTGCACTTTTAAATAAAGGCTTAATTAAATATTTAATTAATAACAATAAATTCATAAATAATAAATCAGATAAAAACCCATTGACACTTAAGAGTAAACAAAAACAATAAATTAGAATAAAAAAATGCATACAATTTTAAAAGGCCACATTTGTGACAATGGGCATCAGGATGTTAATCATTCATTTGGTTTAAAAAAATCCTTATTTGCTTTTTCTATTCTCAGTTTGTCTATTTTTGAGTATTTTTGTGAAAATAGGGAGGATTTTGAAAAAAACTGAAAGAAAAAAGGGCTATAATTTTTGCTCAGCAATATTTCTAGAAGCCCCCTTAATTTAACATTATTACATTTAATTATATTTTGATTATTTTGATCGCAGCACTTCAAACTCACTCTAAAAAAATCTACAAAGGTGAAATGCCAGCCATCTACACTCTACCACTGTCTTACAATAGGAGCAAACATTTAGCAGTGTGGTTAAAATATGCATTTGTAATTCAATAAACTATCTTGAAATGTCTGCTTCTGACTGCAAGCATTTCAGAACAAAAACAGGAGCTAAGCCATTTTATATGTGCCATAATACATGTAGTTGAGTTCAGTTGGTGTAGATTTGTCCAGGATTTACCCTGCCTTTTACTGAGTGTCCGTTGGGAAAGGCTGCAACTTCCCACAGCTCTGGCAAGCAGGGAAACTTTTGAGAGGGAAAAATCCCCTCTACTTTCTAGAATTCATAAGTAAGGTCAGGGTCATTGTTTGGTTGCTCGGCTAACAACATGTTTTTGTTTACTCTCTGTGCTCTTGCAGCATGGTTCACTGCTGCAGCTGCAGCTGTGATCAGTGAATAAGCTCTAAATTCCCACTATAAATTTACTACTGACCACCAAATGGCAGACAAACCAGTGAACACGGAAGAGCACTGGGGAATCAAGTTGTTGGATGTATCAGAAGGAGAAAAAAGCAGATTTGCCAGATCAATTTAAAAGATCTTGTGCTCACATATTTTTTATTTAGTGTGTCACAGGAAACAAAGGTGTCAGTTCTAAATGTTTAGCTGTGACATGTCATCAGTGCACATGTAAATCACAAGTTGCCTGCATGGTAAAAGATGTTGATCATTTGAGGCAATAACTGTTTGTCTTTTTTTGTTTGGAAATGGTTGACAATTCACTTCTTGTCAGTAGATTTAATAAATAACTGATTGAATTCGTTGATGCTATATTCTTTGATTTGGGGGTCTTCTGTCTCTCTCTAGCAAAGTCAGAGACATAATGAGGTCTTTGATAAGGACTATGTGGTAACCTACATTGCAACAAACAGGCTGCTTCCAAATGCAAAAATGATCTCCAGAAGAATTTGAGATAAAGATGAAGGCTTCTAAACAAATCGTGTTTTTTCAGCTGCTAATATATGAATAAACAGAGTTTCCATTAGTACAAGATTCATTAGCCTACTAAGGACAATTGTTACACTAAATATTCAACCAAACACAACTTTCCTTACTGTTTGTAATAATTTTGGTTTACATGAATTCTCCTCATCTGATCCTACAGAGGATGGGCTCTTCAATAAACCACTGCATAAACATCGATTGGTAAGGTGGATGGGGTTAATACAGAGTCGTGCTTTTACTAGAGTGTGTGTCAGTCAATCAGCTAGTTTGTATCTGGCTGGCCTGCCTGCCAGAGAGGGTAGTCGCGAGCTCTGCTGGGAACTTCGTGGTGCTCAATTTTTCAAGATGTCGTCGCTGGAACAGAGGCTGTCGCGAATCGAGGAGAAGCTAAAGCAGGAAAATGAAGAAGCTCGCCGAAGAATCGACCTCAACATCGACATGAGTCCACAGCGATCACGTCCTAGGCCGAGTGAGTGTCCTCTGGAGAGAACCGGGTGTTGGTACCGGCCAGAATTGCTGGGGGAAAGATCGAAGAGAAGGAGCTGGGGGGGGTGGGTGGAGGGGTGCTGCTTCTAGCTAACATGCTAACAGGCTAGCTACGTAAACAAACACCGATCTATCTCGGCTTCACTGCCAAATCGATCACTGAACAAATTACACAGCTCCTGTAGTTATGAACACAATTCAGTGGCCAAAAACTAAAGCAATGTCATGATATTTCATGCTGACAGTTTTGTACCGGGCTCTGTTTTTGGGGCTGTCCTGTCAAACATGCTAGGCTAGCAGTCTTGTAGTGATAGTTGGTGGCAGGCCCAGCGTCAGGGTGAAACATTTATTGTAATTTCCATCTTTGAGATTAATATTATATACGTACCATGTATTCCAAACTAATATATAGATTCACATAGTCAATACGCAGTTTATAGCTTGAGATTTTTGCGCAAAAGCCAGTTTCTATTGTTATTTTCCTCCTTAACGGAATATACGCTCATTTGTGGGAGCTATGTAACGTTAGTTAACGATGAACGCACGTTTATCTGCATTGGTTACGACTTTAGCGGTGATATAACCAGACGAACATATGGAGGTTACATATAAACTTGCTGGAAACGTATGACATCCCCTTACTGGTGACAGTGAACACGGTGTGTGACAAGAACTGCATCAACTGCATCTGTTTCATTATGGGCCCCTGATCAGAAGGTCCAACAAACAGCCAGACTGGTTCGTGAGGAAGTTTGCTGCTACCAAACTCTGTGTGACCTGTATTATCAAGATTATAATCTTGACTTTTAAAAGCCCCTGCCAACAATATGACCCCCTCCCTTTTCTCAGTCACCATGTTGATTGCCTAATCTAAAGTAAGTCTAAATTTGATCAAGTTTCCATTTTATCAAATCTGTATGACATGATAGTAATCACATAATATCCCTTTCATGACCATTTAAGTGTCAAAGATCTTTCCTATTTTTAAATGATCATTAATTTAGTTTCATGCACCATCTGTCCGATATAATTACACACACCTTAAATCTTTAAGAGTCTAGTGCGACTTTGACCCCCTGCACCTTTCGATGATCTGAGCTGAGGTTTCAGTATCAGAAGAAAAAAGTAGGATGGATGCATCCTTGTTAAAGGTATAGCAATGGATATTAGCATTGTAGTTGATTTATTTACATTACTGTTGTGAATATACACTAAATTTATGTATGCCTGAAGCTGAGAATAATCCTCCAATCTTTACCCTTGCTTGGGATATGTTTGTTAAAAAGTGATGTGCCAGCTCTGTCTGGGAATTACTTTGGGCTCTTTCTTTACACTTATTAAATCATTGGTCTCAAAGTTTGGGGATGAGAGCCTCTGACAAGTCATTAACTCTTTAAAAAAAAAGCAACATGGTGCACTGTTATACCTCAATTTGCTTTTTAAAGAGAAGACTGTTCAAATTTGTGGGTTTTTATTGATGTACGAAGAGAACAAAATGAAATGTGAAATTGTAAAGGTCTAGGTTTATTTGTTTTTCTATTATTTGATGGAGTGAATGTGTGTGCACATGTGTGTTTGTGTCCGTAGAACAGTGCAATAATGTGCGTGTGTGTGTATATTTTCTTTCCTCTGTCTAGTCATCGTGATCCAGCTCAGTCCTGCTCCAGCTCCTTCACAGCGTGCAGGTATCATTCAATCCATCGCTCCCTCTGCCACTGCACCCCCAACCTTCTGACACCTGTGTCCCGTTTTATTCTTCATCCCCTTCTTCGTCTTCTTCTTTTTATTTTGAAATAGAAAAGAATGAATAGTAAAAAAGGACATTACTTCATCCACAGTTTAGGTTTGAGCCCTCCCAGCAGTTCCTAAAGTAGGGGTGTCAAACGCTTGGCCTGAGTGCCAAAAGCAATCCACTAGAGGTTCCAGTCTGGCCCTTGAGATAAATTTAGTGAATATTGAAATGACATTAAAAAAATATTAACTACAATTTTTAAGATAATCTATCTTAATAAACATGAATTAACTTTTTATTATGAGGTGACTCAGTTCAAGTGGTCAGGATTACTACTACAAAGACGTGGACATGTACACGTATGTACATTTAAAATAACTTCCAACTCTTGACAAGTTATTACATATGATGAAGTGATTAAATGTTTAGTGATTTTGTAGATCTATTGTTATCTCTGAGTTGTACAGTAAAGCATTTATAAATGATAAACTGAGGCAAAATATTATTCAAACTGCACTTATTTTTCTTAAGAAATTTCAGACTGTTCATAATATGTTTCAAAAGGATAGTACATTAAATGTAAACATCTTGATTATATATTTGTACGACCTTGTACTAAGATAAAAGGTAAAAATGAGGAGTTTTTGTTATTTATAGGTTATTATGCTGTTATTTCACTGCTCCACTCTATTTGCAATTAAATTGTGCATATCCCCAAATAGGAAAAATCGAAAGTCTATTTAACCCGTTTGACTCATAAATATCCACATTGTATTTCAGTCAGACTGATTCGATGGTTTTTAGGTGACACAACTTTGAGAAGTAACTTTTAACATCAGGTATCATTTCCAAAACACAATTTAACCACTTCTGTCAAACCACTAAACAAAGATTCAATCTTCTCTCCTTTCTAACCTTCATTACTTTGTCTTCCTCTGACCCCACAGTGTAACAACGGCATAAACCATGTTTATGAAAGCAGTCATTGGCCAGGGCTGGCTTTTCAGCCCAGCAGTTATTTACTTCTCCTCACAGCATCTCTCCATCTTTCCATGTCCACTCCGTCAGTCTGTCCTTGTGTGTCTGTGCCAGTGGCAGGGCAGTGTTGGTATGTGTCAATGTTTTCGGCGTGCGTGTGGACGTGTGCAGGACGATTAACCCTTGTTTTGCTGGAGGCAGAGAATCACGGTGCATGTGGCTTTCCTGCACGGCACGATGGAATGGGTTGTGTTTTTGTTTGACACAGTGTCTAATTCAGCATCCCCACTGGTCCATCTGCAGGAGTGCTGCGAGCACTCTGGCCTCTCTTTCACCGTTTTACTTCATGTGCCAACTGAAGACTTGCTTTCCTGTCCCAAGTCTGACTGACTGACTGTCTGACCTCCAGCTTAGTCTGTGCTACGGCCGAATTTCTTCTTCTCTCTCACACCAGACTGTTTGATGTTGTTGGTCCATTCCCTCCCCTTTCTTTTTGCAGTGGCATTGCGTGAGCAAAAGGCGGGGGAGCAGTGCCTGCTAGAATCTGCGTTTCTGTGCCCCCCCTCCCCTTATTCTTGCTCTGTCTGTGTGTCAATCCTCCCATCTGTCTGGAGCCAGTCGAACTATGCAGATCTGTGCCAAAGACTGCCTGAGTCTTCCTTCCTTTCCACACTAACCCCTCCTCCCTTTCACTTACCGACTCTCCCCTTACAGGCACATCCATCCAGGTGACTCACGGACAAAAACACCCACTGGCACTCTTGGAGGAGTTACCAGCCCACTACTGTGAAAACAAAAACTTTTATGATAATGATAACAGCTGCAAGGTCCTTGAAATGTTTGCAGATTGGTTATGGACATTTAAAAGTTGATGAGGTGACATTGATATTAAACAAGAAGCTCAGCTCTGTCTCATAAAGTTCATGTAGGAGAGCTCTGCTGACTTTATGTTGAACTTTGTCTGTTTAGATTATTTTTGTGAATATGGTGCAATGCCTGCCTGAACATGCTCCCAATATTATTACATTACTGGCGGAGTTATAGCACGTCCTTGTATGCATGATTTAAATATGTCTTTATATGAAGATAGAGGCATGGTGCATCTTCTGTTGCGATTTTGGTGTCTGTCAGCAGGACTTTTAGCTGGTGATTTAGATGTCCAAGAGTACATTTTTTAAGTTTTTTTATTAGAGTCAGTCACACTGACTTTGTCAATGATATTGGCTTTAAAGCAACACAGAAGTTGTCTGAAAAAATAAGAAATGTACCACTATGCAGTTCTAGAAAAACTGAAAAAGCTGCATCTGTTTCTGATGAAGCATCAGGCTGGAAAAAACTGGCTGATAAACATGGAGGAGCGTCGCTAGAAAACTCACCCTGTGTATTTGAGCTGTCCCGATATTGAGCAGCAGCGTCATGATCCATTTTAAAGTTAGAAATATTTAGTTCCATTCATTTAAGTGAAGACAGTGCTTAGTTTGTTTCTAAAGATAATGCTTTTAGAAACATTTTCCTGATAATCCTAATAATGTCCTAATGATTAAATTAACATTAATGTGTATGGGTAATGATCAAAAGGAAATCCTTAGAATATTTTAAAATATGCTGCTGAGACCGGCGCTGGAAAAATATGGGTGCACTCCAATTTTTTCACTGATGCACAAAAATCAACAATTTATGCACCAGTGCAACCCATACAGAAAGTTAGTCTGCTCTGGAGCCCTGTTTTAAAGTTTCTGTAACTATCTGTAAACACAATATGATATCTATGTAGTAACTGGCTAGCTTAAAAGGAGTTGTCCTTACAACTGGTTTGATCTGAATCAAACTGGTGTTTGTTGGTTTATTTACAGTCAGGATACTCGTACTCGCTGCTTCTGCTTATTTTCCTGTCAGCTGTATTTTTTATTAATGTGGTGGTGTGTTAAGATCTCTGCTGACACATAGGTGAGTGAAATGAAAAAGCAGCCCCATGTTGTGATGAACCTCTGTTTGCTTTAAAGATAAATTGGGTTCTTGCACTTCTATAAACTGTACCTCCAGTGTGCTGTCATCTGCCAGAGAATGGTGTTACTTTTGCCCAAAGATAAACGCCCTGTTTGTTTCAACATTGGGTCGGGACATCAGCGAAACAATAACCAAGCTTTGACTTTAGGCTGGGATCAACAAAAAGTATTTCTAGCAATGCTGTTGTGAAGGAACTCTTTGATCATGCCAAGGCCAGTTCTGATGTGTCTTTAGCGATGACACCGGATATGATGGATGAAATTCAACACTTTTATGTTGTAATGTGCCAAATAAGACCAGATGTAAGAAGCAGATGATGCATATAAAGTCAGAATAAACACTGAAATCTGTGCAACACAGTTTAGTCTGCAACACGTAATGCGTTTCTTTTCTGGTTGGCAGCAACTTTAAATCACTAAAACAACACACTCTGTGAGTATATAAAACACACCATCAGTGCCTGCTGTGTCCTCTCTGTCTAATGTGTCATGTCATCTTCAACCCAGCTCTGCAGCTGCCCCTGGCCAACGATGGAGGCAGCCGATCATCATCGTCAGAGAGCTCACCTCAGCACCACCCTTACCCTAGCCGCCCACGCCACGTGCTCACCCTGCCCACACCTCCATACGGCCTACAGAAGAGCCTAGAGAAGTATGTTCAGACCCGGTGTCATCACACATCTTTGCTGATCACCAAGCACATGGATTCATTTCTTGCATCATTTTGTGTCCCTACACGCTCCGATACCAGGTGTCAAAGTCTGCTCTTTTACATAAAAAAAAAGCAGTTTTAGGAGCAGAAATCTGCTCGCCTCGACACATCTGGGGCAAGCACATGAGAAAGGCTACTGACGGGACAGATTGGAGCTTCAGTCCTGTGCTCACAGTTTAGTCAATTATTCCTGCTGAAGTTCACACAATAGAAGAGTAAAAGCTTTCTGAGAATAATGTGTCCTGGCAATGAAACTGTAATTTGGTCACAATGAAAACGGACACTGACTTTTAAGTTAATGATTGAACTTCTATCTGTCGATTTTACGTCAACTGGATAGTTTTGGTTTAGTGACACTGCAATATCAGACATCAACATAAAGACATCTGTCTTAGGGATGGGTATTGTTAAGGATTTATCTATGTTACTACTCTTAGTGATACCCTTTATCTGTCTGGTACTTTATTGGTACCCTTATTGATACTTTTAAAAAAAAAGAAGATGATATGGGATTATCACAAATAACTAACTGTAGCGTGCGCTGGGTTAAATTAAGAATGACACCATGTTAAACCTTTAAAGCCAAACCCAGGAAAATATGGGGAGAAAATAAAAAAGATTTTTTTTACAGTCTGAAGTTTTTGTTCTGTCATTTAACAAAATATTCTTTTTTCACAAATAGGAGTATCATAGTTGACATTTAGGGCTTTTATGTGCATATACATCTGTTTTCAATTTGTTGTTGTGCTGCCTACAACAATTCAAGTCAAGTCAAGCTTTATTTATATAGCACGTTTAAAAACATTAGTTGAACAAAGTGCTGTACAGCTGCTAAAAACTATTTTTTTTTAAATTAAATACCGCACAATCATGCATATACAACACAAAAATTAAAAAAGAAGTAAAAGTTGATGCCAAAGGATGTTTGCTTAGCTGGTATTGAACACCAAGGAGAAAAGATTGGTTTTTAAAAGTATCTTAAAATGCTCGACAGACTGTGCAGCTCTAACCTGAAAAGGTAGGCTTTCCACAGCTTTGGGGCCGCCACTGAGAAGGCTCTGTCCCCACGAGTCCAAAGTCTGGCCCGAGGTACAGCAGCTGAAAGACAAAACTTTTATTATAGAGAGATTTATTAACTTAATAATAGCTATTAGCAACTTTAGAGTTTTCTTGGATTGATTTGTATTTCATGAAAATGTAGCCAAATCGCCCCAAGCCACGTCTGGATGGGGATGGAGAAATCTGATCTAGATGTGTCCTTGATATGTCCTAAGTGCATTCACACCTGAATTCAGCACCGTCCATCTGTGATCTGATCAGCTACAATACACATTTTGGCCATCTGCCACATACTGATGTTTGTTTAAGAGAAAAGTTTTCATTATTTTCAGAAATAATTCCTTTAGATATCGTTACCTTTTTACTGTCCTAAGAATAACAGAGAGATAATAATTGAAAAAGTTTTTTTATTAAAAAGGGTTTTCTGTGACAAGGAGCCTTTTCTGAAGGTGACTATTGAAACGTTCTCACAAGCAACACTTGCAGATACAGATGAGGTGCTGACATTAAATATGAAGAGACTATAACAGTCACAGATTGACGTTGTCTATATTTACTTGAACACAATGCAGGAGCACATGTTTGGATGTAAGGTCCTTGTGTTATGCATTATGCAAATGTAGAGTAACGCACACAGCCTCCTTTTACTAGAGGACAGTCCTTCTTGTTTTGTCGTCTAGCTGTGTTAATACCTATTTGATGTTTATTAATTTGATTGTGTTTTCCATCACCTCAGTGCGGAGATTGACCAGAAGTTGCAGGAGATCATGAAACAGACGGGTTATCTGAAGATTGACGGTCAGGTGAGGAAGCACACACGCGAACCATTTTCATTTGCTTGCAGGTTATAGTTACACAATTTTTTTTTTTCATGTCCGTAAGAACAAAACCTGGACTATAACTAGACTATAATATCGAATTGGATTAATTAATTGAATTATCGAGAAATGTGACTTGTTCAGCAAGGACAGTTAGAAACCGACTTCTTGGCTAGATGGCTACATATCAGCTCTTGAATCGAACTCTTTTGAGCTATTTTTATTATAACTATATTTGTCCAAACAAATGTACCTTTAGAGATACCAGGCATTAAAATGAACAAGAAATTGAAGAAAACAAGGATGGTCTAATATTTTTTTCCATGACTGTATATATATACATATATATGTATAGCAAAAATATATATACAGTATATGTATAGTAAAAAAGACGACCAAGGCAAAGAACTTGAATTATGGCAAAAACATTTGGAAAATGCCAAAAAAAAACAAAAACATTCTAACTATCAGAAACCATGTTCATACTATTATTTGCAGTACTAAAATGTCATTTTAAAAAGAGAACACTGCGAGAAAATACCGTTATAATGGTCAAAAAGTTCCATTCTCACTTTAAACTGGTGCTTTTGGGCTCTGCTTACTAACATTGATAACACAAATGGCGAAGAAGTTACGGTTATTTGAATTATGCATGTAATTTTCTGTATTCGGCAACAGGATCAGACTTACAGGGTTGACAAGTGCTTTTTGTTCTTCAGTTGAGGGAAAGAAAACACTGCAGTGAAAAACAGGCACACAAGCAGAGTAAGCACTGAAACTTCTGGGAAACCAAATCAAGTCTTAAACCTCATGAAAGCAACCAACCGCATCACCGGCGTGTCCTTGAGCGGAGTTCAGACTATCAGAAAAACAGCCCTCTTCCCTTTTTTTCTCTTCACCCTTTCTCTGATAATAAACAGAACAAGAAACTGATCAACAGCCTTGATATGTTTGTTTAATTTGTCTGATAAACACTGGTGTTATTCATATCTTGGTTTGTATGTTTTCACTGTTGCAGCCTTCACATCTAAATTTCATACCCACTTCCAGACATGATTGCTTTAGAAAATAATGTGACTCGTTTTGTCTCTCCAGGTTGTTTTGATTTTCTCTCATTTGCTCTAAGGGATGCTGAGTCATGCCCTTGATGAAATGTCAGACACAGCATCACAGCATTATCAATGTTTTTTTGAAGCAGGGATGTGATGCTTCTTCCCACTGTCAATGGTCTAAGGAGGAGCTGCTTAACTAGAGACATTGCACAATAATATTTGTTTATCATTTTAATGTGTGATGATTCCTTGATTGTCTTGATCTTAAATCCTGTTTTGTTTGTGGCTCTTTGTGCATCCACAGCGGTATCCAGCAGAGGTAGCAGACCTTATCAGTGAGGGAGAGATTGGCAGCGGGACATGTGGACAGGTGTTCAAAGTACAGTTCAAGAAGACGGGCCATGTCATTGCTGTCAAAGTAAGAACTCCCCACATTCTGACCTGATCTCTCTTCATGAAACTGGTCTTACTCACCTCCTGCCTATTTTACTAAAACTAAGTTTTTACACATCTCCATGCCTGGCAACTAAATTTAATGTAAATTGACTGCTGCTGACTTTAACATAGATGTATATCAAAACAAGTTGTTGCTGTCATTTCAGTGAAGTTTGTTAGAAAGCAAGGAGATGAAATTGGAGAAAAACAACCAGCAACATAGAAATATACTGACCGTCCCTTTCGTGATCCCCTTGAATGTTTTAATTTAACCAAATATACACTCATCGGCCACTTGATTAGGTCCACACTGCTAGTACCGAGTTGGACCCCTTTTTCTTTCAGAACTGCCTTCGTTCCTGGTATCATAGATTTGACAAGGTGATGGAAGCATTTCTCAGAGGTTTTGCTCCATATTAACACGATAGCATCACACAGTTGCTGCACATCCATGATGAGAATCTCCCGTTCCACCACATCCCAAAGCTACTCTATTGGATGGAG
>JAPMNP010687941.1:0-13200 GCA_029874935.1 Atherina boyeri | reverse complement strand
CTTTCGCCAACCCCACCCAGGGTGTGGGTGCCGATGATGCGGAGGAGCAAACACACCCTCAGCACCCACAGCGGGAATCGAACCCAGGCTACAAACCCCTTCGAGACCCTAAATATCCCTGAATGCAATAGGCCTATATCATTAACTTAATCTTCCCAAAGGTCAAAGGTCAGCAGACAATGAGCTATTTGGCTCTCATGTCAGTTTGTCTCAGGGCTAACTCGAAGCTAAACACAGCGGAACATGTTTGTGTTCACATGACGACCAATTTTGATTCTCTAATTATCCAATCAGCCACGTGTTTGAACTGTGGGCCAAAATAAGATTATTTAGGGAAAGAGGGCGCATGCAAACTTAACTAAGAATGACCCCAGTCTACACACATGCTGTGGAGATAGTGCCAGTATGTTTGTCTGTCCTGAAGAGTTAATCCGGTTTTGATATGCAGGAAACATACGTTTTCTGTGAGAGTGCTGACATATTCTTGGAGAGCAATAATCTGACGCCTTGTGAAATTTGGTTTAAAACCCAAATTTGAGCCATATTGTTTTAAATCAACAGCCAGCTATCTGCTCCACAGATGCAACAGACCTGTTTATTTTCATCTCTCTGCCAACAAAATACTTTTAGCATTTTTTCCATAAAGAACTATGAAGTGTTTCGTTGTGATAGATAATTAGTACCATGTTTTAGACTCGAACCTTTACTTGATCAAACGCCACAGTGAGTCAATGTTAATCTGAGGCCTGAATATGTTTGAAAAAGGAGATTATGTATGTATTTTTGCAACTCTGTTCAGCTTGGGGCAAATGTTGGTCTATGTTTGTCACATATCCTTTCTTCTATTTACTAATTTAGCACAAAACAAAGAGCCATGTTTGACTTCTGTCTTCTGAAACCTATTACATAACTGTGGCAGCCATTTTGGTCTTGGTAACGGAAATGCACCATTTGATGTTTAATTTAAAACGGATGCAGCATTTAGATAAAATAATGTTGAGTATATAACTGACAATTGAGCAGCAATACATGATAAGAGTATCAACTGAAAACTTATGCTGTATTATTTAAGATATTGCCCTATACATGTAAAAATCTTTACATGTATAGTGTGTCTATATACGATTCAGTCTTTTTTACACATTCTTGGCTAAAGTTGTGTCTCTGTGTCAGACAGGAGAAGAAGATGCTGGGACTAGACGTCATTTTGCTCTGCCTTCTTTTTGGAGCCCTGACTCATGCCCAGAAAGCAGACTGCAGCAGTGAGTGCCGTAAAACTAAACTCCTCACAGCAATAGTAACAGTGACACAACACCAGCCTTTTATACATTGTCATCTTCTGCTGTTTTCATATCCATTGTTTGTGTGTCTACCCTGCAGATAAGAATGAATGTCCAATAGACGTGTACTTTACCATCGACACGTCTGAGACCATCGCTCTGCAGGAGTCACCCCCTGGATCGCTGGTGCAGAGCATCAAGGTTCCACATTTATTTACAATTTTATTCACTTTTTTCCAAAGCATTCAATTCGGTTGGTCAAAGCTGGGAAAGCACAGCTTGTAATACAGAATTCTAGCTGAGCCTTGTACTACAGGGTTGACAAGGTGAGTTTTGCATTGTTAAAGCTGATAAATCACTTTTAAACCTGTAAAATATTTAATCGGTAATTTATATGAATTAGTTAAAGAAATGGAACTTATTGTCATTGATTTTTATATTAAATGAGGTGATGTAGGCTACTGTAGTTTGCAGCATTAGTGACATCTAGCAGTCAAGTTGGAAATAGCACACATCTTATACCATCCACAAACTATCTAGCAAACTGCATCTCTGTTGGTAGGCTAAACTACCTACTGAGGAAAGATCATTTGCAAGACTTTAATAAGATACATTTTTTCTTGTTAATCTTTTATTGTTACACATAGCTATTTTAAGGTCAAGCATTAATTTAGTCTCACACTAACAGATATAAAGCCCCCAAAACACGGAAGTTTATTGGTATAAACATCTTCTCATAACCTTAAAATGGTTATGATTCTCCTCAATTTTCCTTATTCATTGATTAGGAACATGTTAATACTAAAGGTGAATCATTTTATCTCAATAACATCTCAACTCAACATACAATGGAAAGCTAACACAAGCTGTTAAGAGAAGTTAGCTGAATTCTAGCTCTTAGCTGTCGCTAGCTTATAGGTGCTAGGGGACCACTGCCACTCTCGTTCAGCCCAGTTCACTCTTTTGGAACCAGTTCTGATGGATAGTGGCCCGGTTGCTAGCTGTTAGCCCTAACAAGCCCACAGCTAATGTATTTCATGTAGCGTAAGTGCTAGCTTTGTCCAGTCCTTTATGATGAATATATTGACTGTCTGACCTCACCTTTCTGTGCTCTGTAGATTCAAAGCAGATTTTTTTCTGCAACTGCATTTATGACTGATTTTGCTCATTAAACGTTTGAGCTGATAAAAGAACATATCTTTGAGACTTTTTATCAGGATTAGAAACTTGATTTAAACCAGACTGCAAATCTTATAGTGTCATAAATATGTACCTCGTTGGATAGGAATGTGGTTTTGTTCATTTGTCTCATATTGTTTTCCTAGGTTTAAGCATATAAATCTTGGCAGAACTTTTACTGCAGGCAAACAATCACAAAAAAAATAGCCAGTTCAGGTAGCTTAGCACAGAGACTGTAAACTAGCAAGAGAGCAATCCTCAGGCAGCATTTTATAGCAGGGTGTAGTGATCTTGTCAAAAAGATAAACTTTAGTTACAATTTAAACTAGATAAATAATCTTTCATTATTTGCCCTTTTTTCATATAATCATGATTATTCCACAGGTGTTAGTGTAGAATTCTTGTAATTTATGAGCCAATGAATGATTGCGTGTTGGTACATCACCCAGACACCCAACAAAATGGCATGCTGTAACACATTTGTAAAAGAAAGCAGTTCAGCCTAAGTCATGATCTTTTCCTATTCTTAACCAAGCTACATTAGTGTCAAACCCTGAACAAAAAAATACTGCTTTATCCAAATCCTTTATGCAAATACTTGTGGAGCAGAATAATTGAGTTTAACTAAAAGAAAAGACTGAATGAATACAAGTTTTTTTAAGTTATATTATGCAACCTTTTTTTAAATTCTAAATTTCTTATTAATAAGTTTAGTTTCACTGTATATTTTTTTCACAGTAACTTGAATAGATTACAGCTGTATCTATTGTTTATTGTAATTTACTTACATGTAATTACTACCAAACACTGTTAGACAATGGAGATGAGTCAGTCGTTAACTAAATTGGTCTCACCTGTGTTCCCATGGCTATTGGAAGTCAACATGTGTGATGAGAAAGGATCTGTTACTTAAAACACACAATGATAGTCAGTTCAAAGTGGCAGATGACCACATGGACTGAATTAACCACAATGTGTTGCATCTTCTTGTTGTAGCAATTCACTACACAGTTTGTGCAACGTTTGGAAGATGAAGAAATCAGGGGTGTTGTAAAGATCAACTGGAACATCGGTGGACTGCACTTCTCTCAGACACAAGAGATTATCAGCAGGATCGGACCCAAGGATGATTTTCTCAGAGTGAGTAACATTCAAGCACACGCTTGTGAGGCTATCCTCAAAAGAGGATCATTGCATTTAACTCCTTAACACTGACATTTTAGTAAATATTTGTAGATTATGTAATCAATATGTGAATGCCTGAACACTGAGCCCCAAACAAGATATGTTATGCTGACATGGAAAAATGTATCAGGTGCTACTAATAACATTAACAAAGGATCTGTTATATTTGAGAACTGCTGTTTGCCTACTAAGTCATGTCAAAATGACCAACTGTATCTATAAGAAAAGGAGCAAATAAGGGCTCATTTAAGTTTGCACAAAGGTATCCTTCAGTGTCACCCCTCAGCTCCGACAGACTGTGATGTTTTCAATGCAAACAAAGAGATGAGCATTCCTCCAAAAAGCAAACAGCCAGGCTTTGGAAAAGATGTTACACAGTGATCAATTGCTGATTCGCTGAAAGTTACCTTAAGCCACATGGGGAAAACAATAGCCAATTTCATGACAGAGACGACAGAGTAGCATGAATGATGAATAGCAAAAAAGTGCACGTGAAAAATCATACAGAACAGCTGCACTGAACAATCTTCAGTATTTAACACGTTTCATTCTACCAAAATCAGATGTTTGTCCACGATGACTTCTGTTGTTTTTTTCTTTGCAAAGTTGAAGTACCAGCAACAGCACCAATGTAACCAATAGCACTGCCCAGCTCAAGCTGGTTTTTATATCAAATGGTGGCAGAACAGCCCCACAGGAAGAGTCCTGAGTTTAAAGGCAGAATTTGTAAGTTTCAAGGGGATTCTTCACAATTCTTCCCAACACCAGGCGGCAGTAATGAGCTTCTGCGACTCATAGTGTGCTTATTTTGTTTTTTTATTTTTTTTTACCAGAAACTGACTTTTTATCAAATAAACTAGCAAAGGTTGATTAGTCTAAACGTCGCTGAAGCTCGGCTCTTCCTCTTCCACATTAAAACTGGCTAGGTGAATCATTTGAAACGCTGCCCAGAGTGCAGATATATCTGCTTATACTCACTCTAGTGGTGGAAAAAGGTACTACCATTTTTCTGCACTGTAAAAAGTTTAAAAAAAAGGATCAATAACTTTTTAATCATATAATAAAATATCATATATGGAATGATGAAAAACAACATGTTTTTTAAAAATCTTTAATCATGGTTTTAGTTATTTTTTACATAAATATATACTGAAAATCTTACAAATTTTGCCTTTTACTGTAAGTCCACTGTCTGGGAGAAAAGTTTACACCACACATGTATGTTGAATATTTTGCATAAGGAATTAGCCTGTCTCCTTAACTTTGCAAAAACTGGAATTAACTAGCAAGACTTCACTCTGACCAGATTCGGCAAAACCCACCTACCTCTAAAACCAGTTTGTGTAATCCACATAAGGTATTTATTTATGCTTTCCAGGAGGTGGTATACCTCATTAGTTTGTAGCTAGCTCATGTAATGTCACATGTTTCTATCTACCAAGGGGAAAGCGCTTAGAAAAACTGAAATGTGGTGTCCAGACCTGAGTTTCTGTGTAGTTTGAACATTAGTGAAGTTCTTGGTTTTAGAGCTGTATTAATGCCGAGATGTGACACTGGTATTAATCCTCTCTAAGTCCAAAAAGATGAGAAGTATGTTTCCTAGGTTATAATCCACCCTTCATGACAACCTTTTAACATTTGTTTTATTCATAGCGTCTCACCGAAATCCGTTACCTTGGCAAGGGCACCTACACCGATTGCGCCCTTAAAGCCACATATGAGGAAATGTTGCGTTCACCCACATACCCAGGAGCCCTCCGTTTTGCTGTGGTCATCACTGATGGCCATGTGACTGGAAACCCATGCGGGGGTATCAAGGTGGCAGCAGAAGAAGCCCGGGAAAAGGGCATCCGGCTCTTTGTTGTGGCAGCGTCGACAAACATTGAAGAGACGGGATTGAAGGAGATTGCGAACTCGCCAGCTTCTGTCTACAGGGATGAATTCATGTCTGTGGATCTGAGCCAAGGCAGAGCCAGAATACACACAGAGACCATAGATCGCATCATCAAGTCAATGGTAGCACACACACACATACACACACACACACACACAGATTAAACCTTGCTTTTGACCCCCTAGTCACACTTTGTTTCTTCTGTCTTCACAGAAACACATAGCATATACAGAGGTAAGACTGAACATCTAAGAGAAATATCTTGAAATTGCACCATAAGTATCTGTATCATGCAGTCTTTTGCCCCGCTGATTGCCCACTCACTTCCTCATTTCTTGCGCAGTGTTACAAAGTGTCCTGTCTAGAAACAGAAGGGCCTGATGGTCCAAAAGGCCACAGAGGACAGAAAGTAAGTTTGACGCATGTACCACATTACCAGTGTACTCCCGCCATGTGTATATTAACTGTTTTTATCCTTTAAACTCACTGACTGCAGGGAGCCAAAGGAGACATTGGTCTACCAGGAGAAAAAGGAGATAGAGGTCGTCAAGGAGACCCCGGCATTGAAGGTCCTATCGGTCAGCCCGGTATTAAAGTAAGAGGCTTTCAGTGACCCATCATCCACCACAGCAGAACAGAACAGACATTAGCATTGTTTGGGACTATAATTGGACACCTTTTTCCTTTTCTTCTCTTTGTAGGGAGAACCAGGCCTGAAAGGCGAGAAGGTGAGGGTTCAGCTTGCTTTTTTGTTCAGCATCCAGTTTCTTAATGACTTTCAGTCCGTTCAAATGTGCTGATGATCTAAGCATTTGCTGATCTTTTGTCCGACCACAGGGAGAGCTGGGAACGCAGGGGAAAAAGGTAGGCGGTTTCATTTTATTTTTATTTTTTAATGTCTACCTATTATAAATCCCTAGAAGAAATGTATCTTTATTTTCTAACTGTCTTTGTTTTTGTTGTCCAGGGTGTCGCAGGTATTGCAGGACGCAATGGAACAGATGGACAGAAGGTAAGATTTTTGGAATAATTTTTTCTCATTTGAGAGCATCTTTTGAAAATGGCATCTGCTCTTCTTCGGTTATGTAAATGTTTTTGTTTTCTTGCTTTCAGGGTAAAATTGGTCGGATTGGTGCTCCAGGCTGCAAAGGAGACCCAGGCGACAGGGTATGACATTGATTACAAACTAAATCTGTTGGGGTATCTATAATGTGCTACGTTGTGGTCTACTCATGGCTTGATTTAATTGACTTTCAGGGTCCTGATGGTCACCCTGGAGACGTTGGTGAGCGCGGCCCTCCTGGAACTGATGGAGAGAAGGTATACTGTAACTTCACCAGTAACTCTTTAAACCCAACCCATCACCTATCATGTCCATAGTTAAAATCTGCTCAATTATCTGTAGGGTGATTCTGGACGCCCTGGAAGATCTGGCCCTTCTGGCCCATCTGGAGAGGTTGGACCAAAGGTAAATTAGGAAACGGGGACAGTGTGGTGGAACAAATTAGTTGCCTAAAGATACTTTTTAAATAATCAAAGTGTTTGAGGTGAAAAGCTTAACTGTGGGGTTTCATCTGCAGGGGGAGAGAGGAAGTCCTGGATCACCTGGCGGTCCTGGACAAAAAGGAAACCCAGTATGAAGAACCATTATTGACAAACATTCAAAGATACCTCTTGTTACATGACTGAATTGACTCATCTATGTGTTTTTTTTTATTCTTTTTTTCTTAGGGAACCTCTGGATCTCCTGGAGCCAAAGGCGAGCTAGTAAGAAAACCTGATTCACTTCCAACCAAATCCTCTCCCTCATCTTTTGTCTTTATGGTGCCTGATGGTCTTGATGACTGATGTTTTTTAATAAGATAATACATTTTATAAATGCCTTTCAAAAAACCCAAGGACAATATACAAAGGAGCAATTTTAAACATTTTCAGCAGTAATATTGATATTAACAGCAAAATGTTAGTAAATAATTTTGAATGAAATTGATGTATGATGTTCTTTAGGGGAGAAGAGGAGACTACGGGCTGAAGGGGGCACAGGGGCCGGACGGCATTAATGGCGAAAAAGTACGAGTTCATGCACACAATTACACAAGCTTGAAAAAATTGTATAAATGTATCCAAATATTATTTCTTCAGACATGCTTCATTGTTGTGTTACTGGGACATTAAAGATTTTTTGTTGTTATAGGGTGAAAGTGGACCAGAGGGCCCGAGAGGACTTGTAGGTGAATCAGGGGCCAAAGGGACAAAGGTGGGAAGAGCTATCCTATTACAATAATCCGTAAATGGCTGTAATGACAATATAAAGTCCTTAAAGCTTGAAAAACCTGCTTTTGCTGCACGACCTCTAAACCTTTTTTGATGGAAACAGGGAGACAATGGTTTGCCAGGACCCAGGGGATCACCAGGGGTCGCAGGAGAGCCTGGAAGAAATGTAAGTTAAAAGTTATATTAGGGAATTATCATAAAGTTTCTTAAAAAAAAATGTAATCCAGCTTGCTTTAATACTCTTCGACCTTTAGGGTACTCGAGGTGATCCTGGTGACGCTGGACCAAGAGGAGAACCTGGATCGCCCGGGCCAAAGGTTAGCCCCTTTATGCATGTGTCTTCTGGTTTCATCATTTTCAGTTTGTTTTGGGTAGCTGTAATTATTTCTTCTGATTGTTTGTTTTGTCTCTTCAGGGAGACCTTGGAAGACCTGGCTTTAGCTATCCGGGATCAAGGGGAAAACCGGTATCAAACAACTCTAACTCAGGTCATATTTTCTTTCTAGAGTGAAACACTTACTTGACAGAAGTTTCTTCTGCTGATCTGCAGGGTGATAGGGGGGAGAATGGCAATCGAGGACCTCGTGGCGGCAGAGGAGACTGTGGTCAAAAAGGCGAACCTGGAGATAAAGGAACTCCAGGAGAGTCAGTAAGTACATCCCTGTATGTAGTTGCAATTATCCCCTCGCTTAGATTACGAGTTACTAATTTCTTTTCCTTCAACAGGGTGAGCCAGGTTCTCATGGGGAGCCTGGACCAAGAGGACAAAGGGGAGATCCTGGGCGTGATGTAAGCTTACAAAAACATACCAGATAGCTTCTGCTGGCAGTTACAAACTAAGCAACACAGAGCAGCAGGACATTAACTCATGTTTTCTTTTCTGCAGGGAAATCCTGGTCCTGAGGGAGATCCTGGCCTCACTGTAAGAAAATTCCATCTTATCACATGTCAATCATTTTGACAAAAACACACCAAGGACGTGATTATTGTAACGGGTTTTTCAAATATACCTGCAGGAATGTGATGTGATGAATTACATCAGAGAGACCTGTGGCTGCTGCGGTGAGTTAATAATTCATGACCTAACAACACTTTGTTTAGATGTCAGCTCCTCATAGTCTGTTTTGATTTCCAGATTGTGAGAAACGTTGTGGAGCCCTGGACATTGTGTTTGTTATCGACAGCTCTGAATCTGTCGGTCTCACCAACTTCACCCTCGAGAAGAACTTTGTCATCAACACCATTAACAGACTGGGATCCTTTGCCAACGACCCCCAATCAGAGACGGGTAGAGAAGCCGATCACAGTTGCTATGTGTGATGCAAAAGCTTTCAGGAAGACCAACTTAAGTTTATAATTACTCAGTTGTTTTTTTTCCCAGGCACAAGAGTTGGAGTTGTTCAGTACAGCCACAGCGGGACCTTCCAGGCCATCAAGCTCAATGACAGCAAGATTGACTCACTGACTGCTTTTAAGGTCTTACAAGGACACAGAAAGAAATAAACACAGATGTACAGAGCATCAAAGTTTATTTTAAGCACAGACTGCTAGTCTCCTTTAGAACACATGTTTCTTGATTAATCAAAGATGATCAGATGTGTCTGTTCACATTTAGCAGTATTAAGTCTTCACAGTGAGAGTATGTGTTACTGACATTATCAGTGAGTAGAATCTGATGTGCAGAAGATGTTTGACTCCCTATTTTGTGGGATTGGAAACCAACAATAACCTAGTTTAAGAGCTATTGTAAAAAAAAAACTCCTCATTTTGTGTTCCCTACTGATCGGGAACATTTAATTTCTCTCTATATTTGATGTACACGGTCTTGCAGATAAAAATATATACAAACATTGTTTTTTTGTGTGCTAAAGACCCATCTAGTTTAGACAGTTGTTGTTTGCTCTCAGATTTATAATTGCAGCTTAAACTGGGAAAGTCAGGTCCCTCCAAAGTCCACAAGTTTAAAATTGAATTTGAACACACAACAAACCATGCTAGCTTTTCCACAACAGACCAAACTGCAGTTATTTCCTTAAAGAGCCAAGAAATATCTTGAAGAAACATTCAAGGCAGCATCTTCTGCCTTCTGTTTTTTGTGATGTACAACATCTATCCATTGCTCTCATCCTGCCCTCTCTATTGTTTAGGAAGCAGTGAAACGTTTAGAATGGATTGCTGGAGGAACTTGGACTCCATCGGCTCTGAAATACGCTTATGATGTCCTGATCAGGGACAGCCGCAGAGCCAAGGCCAACGTCACTGTTGTCGTCCTTACTGATGGACGTTTTGACCCACGAGATGATGAAAATCTGCTCACCTACCTGTGCAGGTGCTGCATTTTAAATTTTGGGCCAAACATTAGTGACAAAGGAAAAGTTTTTTTTTTATCTCAGAGCTTTTATCCATGTGTGTGTGTGTGTGCTGGTGCATTTGAACAGTGATCCCAGTGTTGATGTGAGCGCCATTGGCATCGGAGACATGTTTGAGCAGATTGAGGAGAATGAGAGCCTGCAGAGCATCGCTTGTCAGAGGCCTGGCAGAGTGATGGGAATGAGACGCTTTGCAGACCTTGTGGCAGAGGAATTCATTGACAAGATTGAGACTGTGCTCTGCCCAGGTAAACATAATTAAAACAAACTTTATATGTTCTTTAGATTTGTGTTTCTCTGACATTGTCTCTGTCTTTGCTAGATCCTACCATCATATGCCCCGATCTGCCTTGTAAATCAGGTAAGACTTTAAATATATCTCATAATCTACCCCTCTCTGGATTCTTTTCATATTTTGTTTTAAACTTCAATATTTAGGAAGATCTATTAAAGTTCAGTAAGCTTCAAATGAGATGCTTCTCCAACCATATATAAATGCTGGTTTCTTCTTGTCAAGACTCTGAGGCAGTTTTCATTTCTTTGTCAAACATGTTCTCTTTAAAACAGGAGGAATGTCCTCGTGGAGAGACTTTAAACCTCTTTTCTATGAGTCAGTCTGCCCCGCACCTCTCTATGACAACGTTTTTTTGCCATATCATAGAGGGTGCCCATTCAGAAACCATATAAACGCTGAATCACAATGATTTATTTGCTGACACTTTGCAGATTCAGAATAGTTCCTTTGAAGCATATTGACGCTTTTGAACTTTACATTTTGGCTTCACCATAAGTGGTAGCCTCATGTTTCCTTTGTGACTAATTCATGGGGATGTAAGTTATTAAAACCAAACTAACGTTTTAGCGCAGCTCAATGTGCCTCCGGCATCATAATTGGCTGTATCGATGCATCTGTGGGACTCCGCCCACAATGTTATTCCACCCACTCGTTGCAGGAGGGGGCATCACTGAGGGTGAAGCCCCGTCCCCCTGGAAGCTACTGGCCGAAGAAGGCAGCCCCTCATTGGTTCCCACCTCCTTGGAGGGTGTGGCCGGCCTGCTGAATGGCTTGAGCGAGCAGCAGTACGGGCTTGGCATTGCAACCATGGCATACACTGCCCAGAGAGCCAAACTCACCCAGGGAGAAGACAGGCAGCAGTGGACCCAGCTCTTCATCAACTCCTTCAAATATGTCTATGGAGACATAATGGGAGACCCGGAGAAAGCCCTTGGGCTTTGCTAGTGCTAACATGCTAACTTTGTTACCTCGCCATTATGGATGCCAATCATTAATAAGCTTTCTGCTGGATATAGAATATATTTTGTCAAATAATATGCTTTGATTCATTGTTTTGTTTTTTTACCAATGCAGGTGCAATACTCATCTTGTTTAATGCATGATATGAAGCTGGTTCTGTCATAAACATTTAGAGGAACCTTGAGTTAAAAAAAAATTTTCTCCTCAAAGAATATTTCTGAAATTGTTTTAACCACATATACATATCACTTCTTCCATCTAAATGGAGGACCGTTTTCCATTGAAATGGAAAGCGGATGACATTCATTCATTTTGAGGCAGATTTGACAGTAGAGCCATTCATAGTACTTTTGTACAGTCGCTCTGTGATCAAGCCTCATTTCCACTGTGAATCACAAGATCACTGAATTACTCAGACTTTTTTTTTGTTGTTTTTTTTGCTGTTTTGCACATATCCATGGATACAACCTTCACTTTTTTCCTTGTGAATGATTCATGTTGGTTAAAAGCTATTATATGTGGAAAATATGTGTTATAAACATACATCTCACAGTATTCTGTATTTGAGCCAGAGGTTAGTGTATGTGCATGTTTGCTTTATTGACTTGGCACTTACAAAGAAGGAAATGTTGTATGTTATTATCTTGGCCTGTGCATGTTTTTCCTGTATGTGGCTTGGTTTGTAAATTAGTATGACGAGAGAGAAATCACAATATTGTGGCTTTAACCAACTGTTATGTTATCAGCTCTGTGACTGCAACTATCTGATGTGAACAAATATTATCTTGTGTTAAATGAGACGTGCTCAAGTCTCAAGAGAATAAAATTGTAGCGGGAACTCAAACCATTTTTGTCCTGATGAAACCAATGCTAATCTGAGAAGATTTAGAGGAAATCAAACTGCTCAACTCCTGCATGTATGTTTTCTTTCTTGACTTTGACTTTTGAACATCTGTTCTCCAGCTGTAGCTCACTGAATACCACACAATGTGTTTATGTGTGTCTGTTTCAGAGCCTGCCGTGGCTAGTTGTGTCCAGCGGCCAGTGGATGTGGTGTTCCTGTTGGACGGTTCTGAGAGGATGGGCCTGGAGAATCACCGCCGGGCCAAGGAGTTCATCGAGAACGTGGCTCGCCGCCTCACCCTGGCCAGCGGCCCAACAGACGAGAGGAATGCCCGCATAGCTTTGCTTCAGTATGGCAGCCCTGCAGAGCAAAAGGTGGAGTTCTCGCTGACACATGATCTTGCCGTGATTTCGGACTCACTGGCAGCTGTGTCCTACATGGATTCCTCTTCGGCTTTGGGCAGTGCCATCATCCATGCTGTCAACAATCTGGTGATCAAAGCGGTACTGTCAAGTCAATTATTTCTAACTGTACAATTACATGATTGTCCTGTGATTAAACACATTAATAATAATGAAATCTGTTTCTCAGTCAAGTGAATGCCTCAGTGGATTCAGGAGTGATTAGCTCATCTTAGCAGTGAATCTGGCTCCCTTCACATATAAGGTCTACCAATCAAAACATTATGTCACCTTTTTAAAAGTATTACTATGTTTAACTGGGAAAGAAATCCTGTATCCATGGCCTCCTGGGTTCTCTGCAGCTTGCCTGGCAACCTCATTGTTTTTAACAAATGACTTCTACCAGGAAACTGGTATAATCTTTGGATGGATTATAGTCTGGCTACACCCTGTCCTTTTCACCCAGTTTCCAGGTTGCAGCTTGATATCACAGTACTTTGAATAGAACACACTGTTTCT
>JAPMNP010687901.1:0-11252 GCA_029874935.1 Atherina boyeri | reverse complement strand
TTTAATGTCTTGTAACATATCAGTACCATTTAATAATAAAGATGAGACATAATTCTTACATATGGCACCTTTAAACTCACTTGAATACTGCAGTTTTCCACTCCAAAATAGTGCTTCACTACATTTTGTTTTGGATATAATTTAAAATCAACTTTGAAATGGGGTGTACACACCCAGTGCTTTGTTGTTTGAAATATTAGAATATAAAAAATATATCTTTAATAAAAATATTTAAGTCTGTGAAACATCCAAGTCTTCCGTATAAATACAACATTGTAACATTGGGGTCAGCATGATGAATTTTCGGACCCTGACACAAAAGAATTTAGTTATGATTTTATCATTTACACAAGTCAAAATGTTTCCTAAAACGTTTTAAAAGAGACTGCATCTACGACAGGGACTGTTTCCAACTGTCTGATCTGCTCACAAGACAGGATGAGCTTGTATAAATCACTTTTGAGATGAGAAAAAAAAAAAAAAAGGAGGAGTCGGAACATAAAAGAAAAAAAACAGGGGTGGACATGATGGAGGAAAGTGAAAGGGGAGGAACACAGTGAGTTTTATGCGTGCATGCGCTTTGCATGACTGGATTATTTTGGCAAAGTTTCTGCAGGTGTTATTTTCCCACCACACCCTTTCCTTGAATGTGCCAGGCAATAAATGCTTTCATTTGTATAATATGCCTGTCTACATGTGTGTCTAAGAAAATGGCATCACTATGGTAACGGATAAACTCAGCCCCTAATGATACATGTCTAACAGAGTTTTATCTCAAACAGGAAGGAGCATTTGTCAAACATCTGAACGACTGAAATAATTCAAACAGGGGAGAACAAAAGGACCACCTGCAATTCAGATTTATTCAATTTTGTACTTTCCACTACAAAAACACTACAATATTAAGTAGGCTATGTTATGTAACAGACAGTCTGTAGGCTTTTTATGAAAATCGCTGTTCATTGCCTGCAGGTTTGACTGCATGGTGTTGTTAGTTTGGACAACAGGAAGTCGACAGTTGTCCAATTTGCACAAAACTTTTCCGACATAAGCTATAAAAGCCACTGTCAGAAAAGCTTTACCATATTACATTCTGTAGTTAACAGTTGTCCGTTTTATTGTTTCTATCTCTATATGCTTAAAGGCACACTAAATTCCAAGAAAAATGTCACCATTTCTTTTCTGAACCATTTACACTGCTACACAGAAATTGTGTAACGCCAAATCAGTAAGCTGATCACTTCAGCCTCAGGGTACAAATGGGAGGGTTGCCAGCATAAATATATGTAAATAATCACTTAACTGTGACAGATTCCCAAAAAGTCCAGTTTTCTGATTAATTACAATACTGACACTCCACGATATATTGAATATGTTAAATTGATGTTGGGGGTCTGACATCTGACATGTCACAGCTCTACTGCTTCAGTCTGTAGTATACATCTCAGTACTTTGCTTCTCTTTGTAACGTTGTCCTTTGAGCTTACTTAAAAAGGTGGTACAGAGGATTGTTTTTTTTTGACAAAATTTAAATCTTTGCTAAAACCTACTGGAGAGATATGTAGCAGGCCTATACTTATGAAAAACAAAAACAAGTAAAAAGAAATAGTGAGTTTGGACGTGGTGGGGCCCAAAAAACAAGAGCCAATAGAAAATTACCCCTGGTCATGCAATATTGGTTGTTGGTACATCAATCAATCTCTCAAATTTTTGAGTAATAGGGCGAGGCTTTTCAGAGGATAGGTGGGGGAGGAGGCGGTGTCTTGTGTGTGCATCATTTGAAAATTATTCTAACCGTCGCAGACCTGGAAAATCCTCTGTACAACCTTTAAAGTTGCAGGTCTTCCTTGTACTGTAGTACTTTGAGATTTGTTGCACAAATGTAAAGTGCTTTATAAATAAAATCTATTATTATTATTTAAAAACATCTTAAAGATTGTTAAGAGGGCTGATAGACTGATTAATAATCCAACACAAAAAATATATATCAACACTTTCTAGTCTTTCCAACATCTATACAAACCCCCAGCATTAATAGCATTGTTTGAGAAGAACTGAGAATTATAGAAGTGTGAAGCCTTACTATCTGAATTTAAAGATAATGTGTGGATAAGCTGAAGCTTTCATGTGACTGTACTTAGACGCATAAGGCTTTACCAACATGTAAACATTAGCGCCCTATTTAGGCACACTAGTAAACATGAGGTGATAGCACCATCTACCAGGAAAATGGAGTACTGCAAACTCAAGAAAATGGTACCAGATCTGAGATCAGAACATTTTTTTTTAAAAAAGACCCAGTTCTGAAGACAAATACAGAGCATATGCCTTAGAAACACCAACATTTATTCTTAAGGAAGATGCAGATTAACCACCTTCAACTTTGATGTATTTTTGCCTTTACACACAAGCTTACACTAAAGGTGTTTCTGTCTAAATGCTTTTGATGGAACAACTCAAATAATTTGATGGATAATTGAGTAGATGCCCAAATATCTGTACTGAGATTACAACACTTCTCTAGATGCAGTATTTCAAAGTCTGTAAATATTCTTATACAAGGTTGGATTTTAATTTCAACACAAGTGCTGAACTGGTTTGAAACTAAAACTATAGACTTAAAATTGCAATATTAATTATCCTGGTTGCTACTTAAGTCAGTTCTCAGCCTGGATATAGGGCACAGAATAAAATAGGCATGAAATTTAATTTGAGCTGAATCAAAACAGAGTACCAAGTTTATTTTAGAATTTATTAAGAATTATTTACTCTCTTTCCACCATCATATGATTTTCTACTGGTACAGCATAAAAGGCACAGATTTAAATCTCTGAGGAGACTTGCCCAAAGGAGCGATGTAACAAAGCCAGAGTACACAGCTATGAAAATGATGGTACAATGCAACACTTCTGGCTGACCACACAGAAAATTGTTCTTCTTTAGTTGTTTTCCAAAATAGAGCCAAATGGCTCTTGTTGTCATGATAGTCAGAGACAAATATTTTCACTCCTGATAAGATAAGATAATCCCACCATGAGGGTGTGATGGAGTCAAATAAGATATATGTATATATAAAAAAAAAGACGACGAAAAGAAAAAAGAAATGCTAGTAGCCATATATACCAGTAATCAAAAACATTACATAAAACACAAAAGTGTCAGCTGGATAGTTTGTTAGTGTTATAAGGCAAAAATCTACCCCAGTGCACCGTGGGTGACCTTAGTGTGGTCTGTACCATACATACGAGAAAACGATACAACTAAAACATCCATCATTAATGGGGTTTAGTGTGCTGGTGAAATACAAAAAAGAAAAAGAAACCTTACAAAAATGCATCTATTCATCTTGTTTTGGCTTATAAACAGTACCATTACAAATGCAGTGTACACATCCTATACATCAGTGCTCCTCTGCTTAAGGCTTTAAGAATCAAAGCACATTCTTATCCCAACTCGTGTGGAGGTAGAAATACTGCAGCAAGCCCACACAGAGTAAAACCATTATTTTATCTATGAACATTAAAAATATTTTTTTCATTGAAAATGTGTGAGCTGAGTCGTATCTATTCTGTTGTTTCCAAACAAACATGAGGCAATACTTTTACACACCTCTTTGAGATTGTCCCTCCACAGCGTTTACCTCTGGAAACCTTAAAACAACAAATGCTCTTAAACTTCGGTCTCTCTAAACACCATGATACAGTTTGAAAATAAATACGACATGCACATCTTTACGTGTAGTGCATTATTTCATAAGGTAGACTTTCTGCAATGTGATCCTTGATCAAACTTAAGTCGATGATTATACACTAAACTGTAACAGGATACATCATAAAGGGCTCAACCTGTACCTGTCAAAGATACAAACATTAATACAAAGTCATGTTGGCAGGTTACGTTAACAGTGATTAAATGATTTGTTTGTCAAACTATATTCAAACTCGTCTCACATCAGTCTCACCATTGACTCAAATGCATATGCTGCGAAAATTCAGTGGAAATGATTTCTTGACTATGGTGGATAAAAAGTGGATAAAAAACTACTCTCTTGTTTATGAAATATGATGAAGGGATCCCACACAAAACTAAATTAAAGTTAGTTTTGATCTTTTTCTTCTGTTATTTTGGGAGAGTTTCTAATGTCCGTCAGTAAATCCCAATCCCAATTTAGTCCCAATTTAACCTATTATAAGGCTTTAAGAACAAAAGCTTTCTACAAAGGAAAAATTAAAGCTGTCCGATAAAAACATCAATTCCATTGCAATTTCATTGCCTTTAAAGAAACTACAAAAATAAAAAAAATGTACAGATGAAAACTTCTGCTTCCATGTTATTAACTGATTTTGTCCTGTGTGTTTTAAACATGTCTATGTGACGTGTGTGTTGATCCACGCTTGAATGGTAAACGCACACATGTTGGATTGAGTCATGAAAAAAAAAAAGAAAAGAATACTGACAAAAACATGTACCATCTCTGTGACAGTTGGCGAATTCTGGGATGCTGCTGTGAGATCCTTCCACTCTTGCAGCAACATATACATAAAACAAGCAACAGGTATGACTGCAGTGTGACGGTTGGTCGGATAAAACAGGTGTGGGTTTAAAGTAAGGGAGTGGAGATTTTCTGTGTTGAACTGGAAATAGTGTTCAAACTGTATGTATCAAAAAGTGTGAAGAGTCTTTGCATGCATGCATGCATGCAAGCAATACGCTGCTAGTCATTAACTAGTCGATAAACGTGGTACTGTGCTCCGTGTTCACTTGTAGACACTTCAAACACAAAGGCGATGCACAGCAGGGTCTCCTGAGTTTCTCTGTTGGACACCACCTGAGAAAAGACAAGGAAACCAGTAAGTGTAACGGGTTCCACCAGAGCACCCCCGAGACCACGCCTTGCGCTGGTCTTGAACCTAGGATGTCCGGTGTGGGAGGCGGACGCTCTCTAACCACTTGACCAAAAGCCAGCTAATGGCTGAGCAGCCATTGCGTTGTATGAAGCTTCAGGGAGTGAGATTTACTCAACGTACTTCTGGCAGCCACGCTGCCTGTTACATAAGGATAGTCATGATTTTATCATTAAAATTAATTCAGTTGGGAGATACCAATAGATGATATAATAAAGCAAAAATGATTCAATAAATTCACATAATTAAAACTTGTGAGCTTGTATAGCAAAATACTTTATCAAACCTAAAATTTATGCTCATGCTCAGAACTTAACTAAGAATAAACTGAGTTCATATTTAGTGTTGTCATGGCTCTAAAATACCTGAAGAATAGTGAAGTTCTCCAATACGCTGTTCATCATGTATTTCTCTGGCAGGTGTTTGAGTTTGTGGATGAAGTTGATCATGTATTCACACATGGGTGAACGATGGATGCGGAACATATACTTTCCTCCTTCCATACGAGCATATTCTGTCTGGATGAGGGGAAATCCACCAAAATGCATATCAATTAAAATGTATGCTCATGTATCAAAATAAGAGATTATCTGTGTAGAAAATATAAATCAAGTCCATTTTCTCACCTCAACCTTCTCCACCACCTGTTTGCCAAAGGAGCAGACCTTTGTAGAAACACTGATAGTGATATTTTCTGTTCCACTGTACTGGCTGCTCACTCCATAGAATGCACCTGAACTCTCCTCAATGTCACTGCTCAGGTCCGCCTACAACATACAGAACGTGAAACACAAAGTCTGAGTGAGAAAACATGGAGCACAGTGGAGGGATATAAATCAAGAAGCCATCGTAGAAGAAAAAACACTTCTTACAAAAACTTATATCTGACACTGTATAGCTACATAAATGTAATTCAGGGTTAATGTATTAATAACTGAGTTCTTGTGATTAGCAAGTTTACAGATTTCAATCTCCTCAACATGGTTCTTTTAAGTAGATCTCAGTAGGAAAACTGGATTTGTGCACTAACCCAGAACTTGACAAGAAAGAACGCATTGTGTGGCCCTTTTTCGTACAGCTCCTTCAGGCCTCCTTTCTTCTCTGAGAACTTGTCGTAAATCTGCCTCACGTCTATAGACTCCAATACAGGATCACTGTAGCCTGGGTTTGAAGGCCCAATATGCACGAAAAGATGTTTGTGCTGTAGAAACGGCAAATCAAATCAGCTTTCTTTTTGACAGTATATTGCAATGCTGATTCTTGAGATAAGAAAAAGTCCCTGATGTCTATACCGTCTCTCTGTCTCTCTGGGTCTCCATATAAGCAGAAAACTCTAGTAGCCGTAGTTTTGCCGAGGCGATGGTTCTGTCTTGCCATACAGGAGCTGCTATGGCTGCAGGCCGAGGGGGTGGCAAGGTTTCATAACCTGTTATATATTCGAAATAGAGAAACATAATTACTATGAGAAAATAAATACTAATTAGGGAAATTTGTTTTTTCACACTTACTGATAGGTGCAGGCACTGGGGCTGGTAGTGTAGTGTAGGGAGGCTGTGCAAACGGCTTAATGCTTTGAATGTTAAAGAGAGCACGAAACCCAAATTAGAAGCTGTGTAAGTGAGAGCAAGAAGCTTTGACAAATTTTAAACCATCAAAACAAACACATCTGGCAGTGGCATACTTACTCCTGAGATTGTTCAGGCTGTCCTGATACAGGACCAGGCCAAAACTAAAGAGGAAAAGGAGAGAAATGATTCAGAAAAATATGTATATATATTTTTTTTTTTAAAAAGGGCATATATCTGTGTCTTGTTGGGTTTAAGTCTCACTCTGACTGGCGGAGGGAAGGGAGTCTGAGGTTTCATTACACTTGCGGACACAATCTGAGCTGAAGACAGGTTGGCTACTGTCTGTAGTGCCTTGTCTTTGGATGCCTGGTCCTGAATGAAGAAGACAAAGCAATAAATAATGAACTTACCACATTTTAAAATTCCCAGTTAAATGTAGGTTATCATTCCAAGATCAGCCATCTTTAAAGGCCAATTTAGATAGCAAGCCAGCCAACATTTAATGTACTTCACATGATGCAGTAGCTATACGAGAAGAAAAGACAGGCAGCAAAGCAGACCTAAGAGGAAGCCAAAGCAGGAGGCGCACCAAGCTAAAAGAGCTAACCATCACCAGCCCTTAACTAAAGCCACTAAAAACAAAAGAGCAATGAGCATGTTTTTTGAGTCTGGCAGTAGAACTGCATACTGTGGACTAGCAGTAATGTGATGCCAACCACACAGCGCAAAGCCTGAAGCAGAGAACTGTAGATGTATCACAAAAACTTACCAAGTTCATGGCCTATGGCAAAAAAGACACGCAATGAAATAAATTCAGTACATTTGATTATGAAATTAGGGGACAGATGCACTATTTGGTAATGAAGGAAAACAGCTGGCTGAGTGCATACACACTTGTTTCAGAATGTTTGAGACCCTTTCACTTTTTGACCATTTCTTCCCTCCTCATTTTGTGTTTGAATATGAATAACTATTACTGCCAGGATGCATCCAATACCTCATAGTGACAAGGTAAAAACATATTTAAAAAGTTACATAAATACATATTATTTCCATAAAATTATTTAGGTTATTTCATGAAGGACTTTTAAGCCAGTGATCTCAAACTCCTGTCCTCGAGGGCAACTGTCCTGCAGGTGTTAGATTCCTCCCCGGTTTAACACAACTGATCCAAATGAATGATTAGGTGGTAGAACTTGACAACAAGCTGTTGGATCAATTTAAAGCTGCAGTATACAATGTTTTCCCAGATTCAGAAAAAGCCATAATTTAAAAAAACACAGCCGAGAAACTCCACTTCCAAACTACTCCTTCCAAATCCACGCCTCTAAAACGTCTGAACACAAAGTGCCTTGATCAACTGGAGGAGCAGAGAGTTATTTTCAGCACGCAGCACGGCTGAATCACCAGTAAGAATTATCATTCTTGAAAGTTTTGGTTGCTGCTGTTTATCCACTACTCTGTTGTCTGCTAATGTCCTCTCTGCTACACGCTGGTAGTGAGCGCAGGGCTGGGTGCCCACAGATGAGAATGTAAACAGAAAAAGGAGTGAGTAGCTCAGCCAACCATAGCCGACCTATTCGGCCCTCCAATTCAGACTGATTTTTTTTTTGATTGGCTAATCTTTTCATAGTAATGCAGCAGATCCACAAGACGTGGACCCCCTCCCCATCCCTGTCTTTTTAAAATCCTCCTAGTTTATTGATAGTTGTAAGAATGCAAAAAGAAAGTTAATCCGTCTGGGGAAAAAGTATATCTACAGGGAATCAGATACCCTACCTTAACTCTGAATCAGGTGCAGGGAAGCACCTAAAACCTGCAGGAGTTTAAAATCTGTGAGCTAAAACTGATCAGATGATTCCTGTTTGCTTAAAAAAGCTGTTTTATATTTTTTCTATTATTCTGCTACTTAAATATCTCTGTTGTGCTGCAAACATCAGTACTTAAATTTACAGGGATTTCTGTGTTGCTCTGTTCCATCAGAACATAGCCTGTGTTTTAATCCCTTTTGCCTTCATGGATCAAATATTCCAATACTTTTTTTACACCATTGTATTTTTGGTGTTATGATTCAAATATCAAAACTAAAGTAACAGAGGCATTTTTGCAACAGTTTTGTCAGTTTAACTTCATGCAAAATTTCTTAAACACATTTATAGTATCCACACTTTTGTTTTACATGAAACATATGTACAATGTTATACTTATATTTAAATTCCCAGAATATTATTTTCTTTCACCACCGACAAATTTAAATGTAAAATGATTAAATATTAATAATATAGTAAATGTCTGGCATTGTAAAGGCAAACTTCTTTTGACTCGAGATTGACTTTACTTTCACTATAAAGTGAAAATGCGAGGATGGCTACCCATATTGACGTATGCTCACAGCAAATACACTGTTACAACGGAATGGCAAAATTACCAGCCAAAAATTAATTTATGGTAGACTTACACAATATCTTAACATTGGAATCTCAAACATATGATCACACATGTCTATCTTTCATTCACAAGATGATGTATGAATTGGTCATTTGTGCCAACTTTGAGCAGAATGCTGATGCTTACACCAGCAAATATACTGACCTGCAAGTTTCAAAGTCACTTTAAAGAGAAGTAAGCTGGTGCAAACAAATGTGTAATCACAGGACATGATCAAAACCACAAGAAATGTTCTCAAAAAGAAAAAGGTCAAGTATTGAGGGAAATGTAGAGAATGTAGAACAAGAATGTAGAGATAAGAAATGTATCAAGTTGCTCGAGTGTGTATGTCAGTGAGGGCCATATTACAAACTCTTTGCATGTCTGTGTGTCTGCAGGCATCAATGTATATTATCAAAGCCATACTCAAGGATTAAACTAAACCAGCTAAAGAATCTCATGCAATTATGCCCAAGAATGATATGCCCAAGGCTCCAAACGCCTTAAGTAAAAAACAAAACAAAAAACAACTCACTACCATGCATTGTACATTTTAAAAAAAAGAAAATAAATAATTTACACAATCTCTCATTTTTTAATGTGCACCAAACAAAGGCTTTGACACCAAGACATTCACAAACAAATGGACAAACAAACAAAGCCTGTGAAGCACACATGCAAACTGAAAAATATCTGAAATTTGAAACCTTGAGTCTGTCACACAGTCCCATTCATTAACAAATGCTTACAATAGACTGGTAAATGTACAATTGCCATGCACTTAAATGCTCATTGAAATGATAGCTTGGCATGTGAATTATACCAAATGGATTTTTCATGCATTGTTAGTTTATTATTAATTTGAAGGACAAAAAATCACTGGGTCTAGCTTTAGCTCACTGAATGCAGTGTTAAAAGTGAAAACAAGTTATCATTTTTGTAGTCTAAGAACTAAAATGTACGGTAAGTCTAAGTACTACTATGTAGATGTCTTAAGCATCAGATACAGCAAAAATAAGAATCTACATCTATGATGAGAAAATGGGTTATATTAGATTTGTGTTACATGCAGAGCAAAGCCATTAGCGTCACAAAGTCAGTGAGCTTTTGTACCTTCAGTTTAGACTGAATCTCACGAGACTTTCTCTTTGCCAAGACTTGCAGGTGACTAGAGACCTGAAGAAAGACAGGATGAAGGGAGAAGGATGGGAAGAAGAGGGAAAAGAAAAGAAGGAGGAATATGACTAAAGAGGACAGAGAGCGCCGATTCTGATGGGACCCACCTTGATGCTTGCCTGATATTCTCGCACCCTCTTACGTGCCAAAACTTGAATGTGACTAGACACCTGTGGGGCGAGGGTTGCCCCCATGAAAACACATTCACAAGAGGATTTTACTATTTAATCAGGCATAATATAATACAATGTTTACTTTTCAGGTAAATAAGTAAATTACAACAAAATAAAACAAGATATCAGAAGAAACATGGGCTGCATTATAGTATATCTACATATATCAGTAGTATAATCTTCAGTCATGTCTGTGCATACCTGTTTGCGTGTGCGTGTCTTTCCAGTTCGCAACTTTATATAGCGAGCTATCAGCTCATTTCGACCTGGAATTGAGGAAGGGATAAAAAATCAAGCAAACACTTGAACACAAAATATTTTTTTCTGTCATAATATTAAAAAGGTAGCAGGTAAATGGACTGAGTTACATACACCGTATTAAGGGAAAAAAAGAATTGTCAGGGTTACCAAAATGTATTTGGAAAAAAAAGGGCTCTTGTTCAAATTCATTCAACTACTAGTCTAGCTCTTAGACATGCTCTAAATATCCACTCTGGAGTCACCCTATAGCTAATGGCCTTATTGTGTTCACCCATTCATTTTGTTGTTATTTTTCTGTTTATAAAGTAAGCAGAATCATTATCAAACTATTGGTGACAAGGCTCTGATAAGTCTAATCGATTACCAGTCATATAGGATGGCAATGTACAAAATAAATGGTGATCATATTGTGTATATAGGTATTCACATATGAAATGTAGGTGTACACTGCCGTGTATGTAGATATAGAAGTGAAAAATGTGTATATGTTGTATGTTTGTATAAATAAGTGTAAATACATTAGGTCGTAAATTAGATATAGTATGAAAGATATTGAAAGGTGCTATTGTGTATTTGAATGTGATGGTACAAAATTGTGGAAGCCAACTTATGTTCTTTTTTTTTGTATTTAATAGGGGTAGGATTAAATAAGCTAGACTTCTTCCTTCTCCTTTTTGAACATGTTGAATGATCAGTAATATTGTTACTGTGTTGTTGCTGTGTATGTGTGTGTAGGTATGGAT
>JAPMNP010687870.1:3984-14179 GCA_029874935.1 Atherina boyeri | reverse complement strand
ACATGTTTTACACGGTGATTGTTGCAGTGTGTAATGGCGTCATATGGCACACAAGAAATAATCCATACATTACCACATAAGACTCATCGCTTGACATCACGGCAGACTATATAATAACGGCTTCTCCCCCGCGAACATTCGGCGAACTGGCAACCGGTGCAGCTGACGGTAGGAACACGAAAACACCGACTACTGACCGGGAGGAACGAAAGTTCTATAGATTACCTTTTATATTAAGCATTAACCATCTTTGTGATGCTAACTGTTAAAATAATCCAAAAAAACATCAAATGGCATTAAAGAGCTTCTGAACACAGTAGGCATTCAGTTGTTTTGATAATATCTCCCAATACTGTGCACAAATTAACAAGTATAATTTTAGTTTTTATCTTTCATAAGCTGAACAGAGAAACAGTGCGCCAAGACCTGCTCAGGGTACCACTGCAGACACTGCTAAGCACATTACCTTATCTGTTTATTTTACATGCCACATCTGTGCCAACTGAACATATCAACTGTGCAAATTGGCTTTTAAACATATAAATACTGCACAACACTTGTGCATCTTTTATTCAGTGAAATGCTCTATAATGGATGCACTGGTACTGCTAGAATGCAACGTGAACAGCATAATTGGGAATAAACAAGTGTTCAGGAACCGCAATTATTTACTGGCCCATAAAAATCTCGATGTTTGTGTCACAGAAAATTTCATTTTCTTGGCCTCCCTGTCAATGTGCTTGCTTTCTTGGCCTTCATCTGCGGACTTCACCCACAGGAACTACCAATCAGCAGGCACATTCCTCTCCATGAACATTCATGAGGTGATTTACAGTGACCATTAATGGTTGAATGTAGGCATGCCGAGTTCAGAATATGAGCCCAATCCACATGCATGCATTTCCATGTGGACTGGGATTTGTAAAGGAAATTTAACTTGAGGATAAATGTGTGCTCAGATTCAGAAATCTGATCCTCAACATTTGTGCAGAAGTACTTTTTACTGCAAGTCGAACGCAGTGATTTACATTTGAAGCACATTGACTTTGGATCTTCACATCATTACAGGAATTCTTGACCAAACTCGGCCCAAAAGGGGACTTTGACGGCTGGTTTACTGGAAAAAAAGGAGAATCTACGGGGTATGATAATACACTGACAAAATCTGTGTAAATATATAGAAAGGGGAGGACATTTAACTCCTCGTGGTAAATTTTGTTGGGTGATCCACTGAATAAGATGTAAAGGAAAAGAATGTCAATCCTCTGTAATTTCCCATTTTGCAGTGTAAATACTTGACAGGATCATTTCATCACATGAAATAAAAAAGAACGTCTACCATATTTATTCACACAGTTTTAGATTAATTTCATTTGATATGATATTGGATTATATCCTAATTAAAGACAGGTATTGTTTTCAGGAAGTTTGAATTAATTGACTTTTTTTGCATACTCACCAGGAGCACAAAACAAATAAACCAGGATTTTAGTAATATTTTAGCCCCACATATATGACGTTCCTAAAAAACGTTTCAATTCTCTTGTTTGACAGGTACATTGACATTCTTGACTGGAACAGCCTACTAGATGACAGAGCAAAGACATCAGATCTGCTTGTTGTTCCAAACATAGAGGTCTGTAAAATATAGCTGAATAAGATTGAGTGGAACTACATTAACTGTTAACTCATTGGAGAGAATAATTCATTATTTGCTCTTCAAAAATAGCTCAGTATAGAATTTACAGCATGCAGGATATATGTAGTTTATCCAGCACCTGAGCTGATAAAAATGATTTACTGAAATCTGGTGCTGCTGCTATGAACAGTTAAGTTTCTGATACAGACATTGGAAGGACATTTCAAAATAAAATGAATAAACATTTGATTTAATTTCATGTTGAATCAGAGCTCTATGGAAAATTCAGGTCGGTTCAGCTTGTTTTAGTTAGTGTCAATTTACAGCAAAAACTCAGCTCAAGGTTTATGAAAAAATCTCAGCAATTAAATAATTCCATCTGAACAAGTTCTACAAAGGGAAGAAAAACTATTTAAACTAAGAAATCAGCTACTGACCTTAAAAATGTAATGATTTTAAGGTTACACCAAATGTTTTGTACATTTGAAGAAGATCGTCTTTTTTGAAAGTGGGATGCCTGGGATTTTGTGTGATTTGCTCAACTCTGATTAAAGGAAATGTTCATGTTTTTGACCCCATTCTGTTGGGAAACCTTGAAACATGACATTAATTTGGTTAATAATTTTAGTAAAATTGACAAAAAACAGTTTAGAAACATAATTAAAAATGTGGATTGCTTTCTTCTAAAAAGACAAGGTGTTCAGGTGGAGAAAAAACTTTTTCTTTACCTTCACATGTTTCGACTGCAACCTTCAGTCTTCCTCAGAAGTGTCACCTGAAAGCTGTGACGTGTCGTTTATCAGCTGTTACTTTCTGGGCGTGGCCAACCTGGTGGACCTGATGGTTCCGCTCGGTTGGCAAAGACACCATCAACCGGGATGAGGGAGCCTATATGTTCTCACACACGTGGAACACCATCCTCCAGAGAACATCGAGTGGCGGGGGGGGGGGAAGTAACAGCTGATAAACGACAAGTCACAGCTGTCAGATGACACTTCTGAGGAAGACTGCAGGTTGTTGAAACATGTCGAAACATGTCAAGGTAAAGAAAAAGTTTTTTCTCCACCTGAACACCTTGTCTTTTTAGAAGAAAACTATCCATTTAATTATTAAGAAGACAAAATGAACATTTTTTAACTATAATTAAAAATGCATCAGACTTTAAGAAAGTTAACCTTTTTATGATTGAGGCAATACTCATGGAGGTTCCACCCCACATCACCGAATAGATCCACTGCCAGCATCTTAATGTCAGAAAGTATAGGACAACACCAAGGTGTTCTGTATCTATTCCTCATACTGCCAAAGCCATTTTTGCAGCTCAGCCTACACCATTTTCAGCAGGCCGCTTTAAATCTTTCTGGCCAACCTACAGTGTGTAGTTCTTGATCTTAAACTAACGGAGCTTAATGTTTGGATGCAAAGTGTGCTTCTTTTTATTCTCCAGTATTTGTGTTCAGTCTCTCCTTGTTGTTACCTCAGCTCGGGGAACTGGAGCCTCTGATGCAGAGATTCACAACAGAAGAGGAGAAACAACTGCAAAGGATATTACAGCGCTTAGACATCTTGGCAAAGGTAATTTCAAATCAACAGCAGACTGATCACTGAACACAAACACACACACAATTTTTTTGTTAGTTATTTGTCATTGATTTGTAATGAACGAGCACTTGAAGCTTAACCAAACGTGACAGCTTTGATCAATAGCAGTGTGGTGCTAATTTGTCACAGTTATCTTTGGAGTTTTCATAATCGCAATGCTTATACAGTACACACAGTATGCCTTTTTCAGCAATCATTCTTTTTTTTTTTTGTTGTTTTTAGTAAAGATGTTCAACGTCTAATTATTAGGACCATCTTTTGAGAAACTACTTGATGAGTGTAATGAGAACTTTTGTATGTCAGCATGCCTTGGAAAACAATGTCCGCTTGATGGTGGATGCAGAGCAGACCTACCTCCAGCCAGCTATCAGCAGACTGACTCTGGACATGCAGAGGATCTACAACCGAGAGAAACCTATTATTTTCAACACCTACCAGTGCTACCTGAAGGTCAGGACCTACAGCTGGAAAACACACCAGCTGGTGGAAATGCAGACTGTACTGTAACACTGTCCAATCATTAAATGTGTTGCTTTATTTTTCTAAATGTCAAGTGAAAAGTGCATTAGAACTTCATTTGATTGGCATCATCTTTCTGGCATCAAAAGAACATAGTCTTAGCATTGAATAATTTGTAATGGACATAATACCTGTTTGATAAAATAAAGCTGCATAATAATATATATTATAGTTGGTCCTGTTTCATCACAGTGAGTTTATGCATGTAAGGGATGTTGCAAATAACTTTTTTGTTACTTTTTTTCTTGCAACTCTGATTTATGCCGACAAAATGACGAAGTGATGGCAGCCGATCTTGTTCCATCAACTTCATAATTTTTGCTTGCAGCGAGTCTTGGTTATGCCAGAAAGAACGATAACTTTTGGCTCTGTAATTGTTAACTTACTTGCTTATTACTCCTGGAAAAAACTCTGTAAATTCTGGCTTGATTTCAATGAATGCTCGCTCCTTTCTTTTTTAAATTTTTGTCTTGCAGGAATCCTTTGATAATGTTACTATGGATGTAGAGTTGTCCAAACGTGAGGGCTGGCATTTTGCGGCCAAGCTGGTGCGTGGGGCGTACATGTATCAGGAGCGAGAAAGGGCCAGCGAGATTGGATACGAGGACCCTATTAACCCTGACTATGAGTCGACCAACAGAATGTACCACAGGTAGGAGCCGAGCATTGTTATGTTATTATGTGTTATTATCCACAGGCTAAATCTGGACCTGCAGAGTTTAATTTCTTTTTCCCAAATTAAGCTCTTATTTCCTCATATTTTCAGAAAACATTCTGCTTTTACCAGAGCGTTTTGCTATTGGTTAGACACCAGATTAGAGATGGATGTCTTGCACTCTAGACATCTGAGATAAACAAGTTTTTTAATAGGGTCACAGAATTTAACCGGCCACCCTCAGGGCACAAATTTGCTGCAATAGATGGAGCAGAGATGTAATTCTCAGGAAAGTGCTCTTTCATTTAAGATTTCTAGTTGAACATTTTGTTTTCACAAGCTTCCATCGTCTTGAGTTGGATGTGTGCAAGCTAGAAACACCAGCGTGCTCCTGGGATGTGGTTTAATAATTTCTCAGCAACCTTTGATAGCAGCTGGTTTAATTTTCAAGATTTTCAAGATCAAAACTCAGAAGAGAATCCATCTGGTCAGTCTGTAGGATATCTGTTTTTGGCCAAAGCACATCGGGGCCAGACCAATCATCATTTCATTTCAAGCATCCTATATTGGCAGCTATGGTGGTTTTGAGTGCAGCAGCATGAGTCAATAACAAAAAAGATGTAGATACTTCTCTGTCAACTGGCACTCAGTTGATCTGACTTGTACAAGCTGGCCTGTGATTAAAAAAAAAAAACGGACAGAAATACAGTTCAGCCGATCATATGCTAAGAAATTTCTGAAAATGCCAGATTTTTTCCAAACACTTTCTAATGACTGCCTCCCAGGCGATGCTGTGTTTCAAACCATCTGGCATGTCAGGTAAGATTAAAGCAACCTCTAAGTAACCACTCCGTGGAGATGAATGTGTTTTTCACAAAAAGATGAAAGGCCAGTCTCAAATTATAGACGGTAAAATGTGGAGCTAAACATCAACAAAGGATGAGCAGCGTTCATATGATAAACCACAGCACAGAAGGAAATAAATCTGGCATATGCAATAACTAGCAAGGAAACATGATGCAGAGGTCCACCCACGAGGGAAGATTTAGATTTATGTAGGTAAATATGACGAATGTAAGGGATTTGTTTTTACTGTTTGCTAAATAAAGAGCTAATACTGCAACTCCCAGGCAATTCCATATTCTAAAGAAATGTATTTATTGGAATAATTGTAATATGCAATTCCCAATTTCCAATTCAGATTTTCTCCTTTTGTGTGTGTTGCATATATATATTTGTGTACTTGTGTAAGGTGCTTGGACTATGTGCTGGATGAGATTGCACTCAACAGAAAGGCCAATGTAATGGTTGCTTCCCATAATGAGGACACAGTAAAACACACCTTGAGAAGGTAAGATTTGAATTTGATAGAAAAATGCTGTTTTAAAAAAAAAAACAAAAAAAAAACTCTTTAATAATAATAAACTAATGTAAGTAAATAATGCGTCTGTGTTTCTCATTCAGAATGATTGAGCTGGGGCTCTTACCAACAGAGAACAAGGTGTTCTTTGGACAACTACTCGGCATGTGCGATCAGATCAGCTTCCCCCTGGGTGAGAAAACACAAAATCACACTCTCTTGATCAATCACACTATGATGGAGGCACCATTCTTTCCATCTTCCCTGCCCTATATAAGGATGATTTGACAGTTGCAGTCCAGCCTCTGCAGGGTGTATATTTGCTGTCCTCCTAGTAACGCTCAGCAGTGTCTTATGAGACCTTTGAGTTACAAACATGTACCCCCACAGATAAGTCAGGCTGCAAGCAGCACACACGTTGGCGCCCGTGTGCAGCCTGCGATGTGACATATGAACCGAGACACCTCATTATTGACCAACCGTCTTAACAAAGCGTCGCTGTTGGCTTTCACCACTTTATTTGTCAGTCAAAGCCGGCCATGGTGGTGGCTGGCAGTTGTCTGTCAGTGCAGAGCTCAAGCTGAAATGGCCTTGAGCAGTATTGATGCAAGCGGACACAGACATGTTTCTTTGGTGCATGTCTCAAGGGATACAGCGGTCAGAGTGGAGTCTTTGAATCCCAAAACAACAAAGCTGACTTGAGATCTATATTACTTGTCACTCTTTCAGTACACAGAATGTGCCCTTTCTAGTTTGTATGATTTAGTTTATTTTTTGTTTTTTTTTAGATATGCCCAGGTTCTTCTTGCCATGTCTTTGTTTTATTGTTGATGAGCTGGATCTGAAAATAGAATAAAAGTGTACCCAACTGATATCTTTGCAAACCGACATCCCCCTGTTCTGATTGGATTATTAAAAGGAACTCTGAATAGTATGACAACTTAGCCTTACAGTGAACCCACTGGAGAGTTACTAACTATAATGAATGTCAAAAACTGGGAAAACTTGCAGTGTTGGCCAAACTAATATTCTATATATAATAGCAATGTGTTTATATGTTTGTGTTAATGTACACTAACCTGTTAGTAACTCCATTACGGCTGGGTGAACCAGCACTCAATCTGTCATGGAGGCTGACGAGAGCAGCCCACAGTAGCTACATCTCGTTTGAGACAGCTCACTCGAAATTTGCATGGACAGTGATGCATGGTAAATTTGTAAGCAAAAACCCTCTTGTTATATACCTATGCATTTTAGTGGGATATAAATTATGCAAACCTATACCGATAGTTATTGTGCTTTATCACTGAGCTTGATGTAAACATCAAATCATATCATCAGCCTCCATGACAGATTGAGTGCTGGTTCACCCAGCCGCAATGGAGTTACTAACAGGTTAGTGTACATTAACACAAACATGTAAACATATTACTCTTAGATAGATAGAATATTAGCTTGGCCAACACTGCAAGTTTTCCCAGTTTTTGACATTCATTGCAGTTAGTAACTCTCCAGTGGGCGATTGTGATCATGCGAATGCAAGAGATGTCTTTTTTAACAAGGGGAAAAAAACACAATTAAAAACATACTGTTCACTTTCCTCTGTGTTTAAATTTAGTTTGGGCTCCAATTGGAACGGCAAACATCGCTTGTCTTTACAGGTACAACCGTATTGATAACGTTAGCGCCGTCAAGGTATGTTGTGATGAGGGACCCACAGATGTCACGGTCTGGCGGCGAAAAAAAATGGATGCGCCCTAGCCAAACTTGATTAGAAAATATCTCGCTACAACAAAAGTATAAAGCTGTGGTACTGTCATGAATGTGGTGAAAACGGTAGCGCTAATCCAGTAAGGCTAAGTTGTCATACTATTCGGAGTTCCTTTTAAAAAGAAGTGTAACAACAGTAAGTGTAATCATAAAAAGGAAACAAAAGGAGACTAAATAAATGCACTTTGTCTTATTTTATACTTTTATCTATTTTTGTCTCTCTTCCTCTGCATCCCCAGCCCAGGCAGGTTTCCCTGTCTATAAGTACGTCCCCTACGGGCCTGTGAGCGAGGTGATGCCCTACCTGTCTCGGCGAGCACAGGAGAACCGGGGCTTCATGAAGGGTGCCCAGAAGGAGAGAGACCTGCTGTGGAAGGAGCTGAAACGCAGGCTCATCTCTGGGGAGCTTCTCTACAGACCGGCATACTGAAAACACAGAGGAAGAGACTCAGGAGTGTGTCAGTATTTATTTATTTTTTTCCTTCTCTCAGCTTGATGGCTCCCGCCGTTGTCTGTACCACTTCTCCCTCTGTCCTGTTTCACCCTGTTCTGGAGTTTTCTCGCTGATGTACTGCATGTTGCTCCCCTTTTTCTGTCTAGCCACTTTTGTTTTCCCTCAATTCTGTACTGATGTTGCCCACCTTGACACCATCCTTTCGCCGCTCTGTATTTCTTTCTTCATCCACCACTGCATCCATAAGCATTCTTCATTTTTGTCGTCCTGTTGTCTGTAGAGCTCTGGTATCCATCAAGTGGACATCTTTACTGCTCCAGAAGGACCGCCTAAAATGTCAACGAGACTGGGCCGGGCATCTGTCTTTATTAGCCTATTTATCTTGGTGAGGGAGAACAATAATAAAAGTTGCAGGGTTGATTTAAATTGTGGCAGAGGAGAAATTCTATATTTGACTGGGTTATGTTTTTTTTTTCAGTTTTAACTCTTTGTAAACCGCATGCTACCTGAAAGTATCTACGTATTGTATTGGTGTTTGTAGGTGTATTGCCATGTTTTTAAAACAAAGCCTATTTATGGATCACTGAGAAAGTACAAACCTCACAGCACATCATTCTGCTCTCAAGAGTGCAAGGCTTTTGTCAATGTGCTTGCAGGAAAAAGTTATATTCTTGGTCAGTGAGGTGTTACAATTGAAAGGACAGTCTTCAGTACTCAGTGAGTGAATCTCCTTTTTAATTGAGGGCCCTGCAAGCCTGGAGCCTCATTACATTAATACTATGCAAAGCTGTTGTAAGGTAGAAGGGTGCTTTGTGCTCATATTGTGTATCGATTATTTGAAACTGATGTAAATATGCTAAAAGACAGTGAATGTATTTTTGGGTTTAAGTCTGTCACTTAATGAACCTGCAAAATTGCTCAATAAACAAACATGTTCTGAACAAGTCACAGAAGCATATACCTTATATTTTGTTTTTACCTAAAACTAACCAAAGTGCTATTGTGTGAAACACTGGTTTGCACAGTTTGGGTAATTTTTGGTTTTAATGGGAAACACATTTTATTGATACACAATTAGTATTTGAGTCAGGGAGGTAACCAAGTTTCATGATAATTACAGGCCTGTCATTTTTACGAGAGCAGTGAGCGCTCTGTAGACCATCCTTTAATTACCCGTGATGCTAAACTCAATACAGATCACAGAAATTGGATGCATTAATCATTACTCAAAAGAAACTTTAGTGGCTGTTGAGTTTTACTGAGGCAAAACGCCACAGAGCTGTCACTGCTGCTCCATTCGATCGGTTTAATTAAGAATCAAGTCGACTTTTGATTTAAGATGTACCTTTGGGTATACATTCACTAACACACTAACAAATCCCTTCTTGCAGGGAGCTGGGGTTTTTTCTAGTTGGCTTCAGCTGATTTAGAGGAGACATTATAGATGGAGAAATTCAGCACAAGTTGGAAGTCAGTCGAAACCAGCATGGGCTCAGCATATTATCACCAACACTTCTCTCTACATTAAAGCACATGGGAATGTGGTAAAGTCAGCATAAGGTGACTTAGATAAGGAATGTTGACATTGCAGTATGGAAGATGTGGAAAGTATGCAAATTCGTTTGTGCTTCTTGCTGGTTTGTTTGGGTGTGTCCTTGTTTTTTCAATGCTTGGTGTCTGGGATTTAAAGCACAGCTACACTTGTGAAAAACTAGACACATCCTCACTTTGAAATTGTATATTTAATTATTAAGGGCATAGATTAAAAAAAAAAATCCTATGATCTTACCAAATCTTAAAATTAGGTTTAAAAAACAAACACCCGAATTAACAACACATAATACACTTTGCAATGTATTATTGACAGAAACTAAGTATGATACAGAAAATATTTGCACACAATGTTTGCAGAGAAATAAGAAAAGAGTAAGTAGCAGTGAGGTGTTGCTAATTAAATGCATTTGATTAATTGATCATTATCAGTGTAAGTTCCTCTTTAAAAGCAGAAGTTTCTACAGTTGGCTTGTTTGAGGCATTTAGATGTGTTTTAACACTGTGCCAAGGAGGAAAGACATCTGCTTTATAAAACTAGTTGTTGCCCATCAATAAAGGGTGTGGCAATATATTGATCTATACTGATTCAATCATCAACAATCCTAATAGAAAATACTGATTAAACATCAAAACAGCAATCAT
>JAPMNP010687808.1:0-11263 GCA_029874935.1 Atherina boyeri | reverse complement strand
AATCAATTGTTTAACTCCAGGGAAGGTGGAAATTAAGGATTATTGCCCAAATGGTGGTGTGTTCCTTTAAAGGGTTTCATGTTTTTATGCCAACTGCATTGTAGGAAGACTCCAGCATGTATTCGAAGAACATTGTATAGAAAAGTGGTGAAAGCATGGACGAATGGTTTCTGAGAGTAACTCTTCACTGGATCTTGACAGGGGGAAGAGCATTGGTGCGCTAACCTCTGTGAGTTTAACTTTGACCAAATCAAATCTCACATTTGGGTGCTCAGCATTGCTTTGCACCAGCATGATATATTACTTCCTTACAGAGAAAGACACTCAGCCATTTGACAGCAGGACCTTGAGAGTTGCATATAATGCCAGTTTTATACTTTAATAGTTTGAATCTTGTTTGTTGGAGGCTGTGCGGCCAATGTGATTATAGTTTTCTTGGACAAATTCCGTCCGTGTTTATACCATCTTGAACCACAAATTGAAGATCTTTTTATAAGCATTTTCTAAATCGTTCCAGTTTACTGTGATTAAAAATAGGCTTCTTTCAAGATGTAAGGTTTGATGAAGTTTAGACTGGTGCTTACTGCTTCCATTTAATATTTCAGGTTTACTAAAGCCAGAAAAACCACATCTTGACAAGAATCTGGTGCTGGAGAGGGATTTTTGAGACTTGTCTGGACAAAATACCTTTGTTTGAGATCTGCAGCAAGTGTGAAGTGGTTTAGCTGACCTGTCAGTTGCCTGGGAGATAATCTTCACTGTAGCAACATTCTGATGGTCAACATTTATAATACAGACAATATAAAATCTATTTTTCACTGAGGCTTTCTAAATAAAAGGGAAAAAAAGCTATTCATTTCGCATGATCTGCTTGGTTGGTCAACTATATCAATTGCACTTATGCACAGAGCATTTAGAGTATCAAATAAACAACACACCTGGCAGGGAATCATATGATATTAGGGGTGGGAAAAATAATCGATTCTTAGATGCATCGCGATTCTCTGTCCAACGATTCGATGCTCGATGCAGATAAGTTAATAATCGGAATTTAAAAATTTAAAAAAACAAAAGAAAAAGTTTTTTGCTGTAGTGGCCTCTACATGACAGTTGCCCGACAGGAAAGGGCACAGAGAGAGCGGGGAATGACACGCAGCAATGGGTCGACTCAAAAAGTTTGAGAATCACTGCATTTGACACCATAACACAAAATCAATGCATAATACAATATTGAATTGAATTTAGGATTTTATTAGTTTAAAAAGGCCTGGGAAATGTACATAAAAATTGATGCATCGACATAATTCATCTGTTGATTTTCTTTTAATGATTATCACAAAAGTAGGAAGTGATTAGCAAACTCTGGAGTAGCAAACTTTTAAAAACTTTTAAGAACAAAATCAAGTTTTAAAAATCACGCAGGTAAATGTACACAAAAAATCGATGCATCGAGAATTGCATCGAGAATCGTTTTAGAATCGAATCATTGGCCTCTGAATCGGAATCAAATCGAATCGTGAGGTGCAAAGAGATTCCCACCCCTATATGATATGCAGTAAAATATTTCAACATGTTGTAGTGAAAAATCTATTTTGCAGACATTAGAAATTGGCACTGGTATCACATTTCTTGATGAATTGGATGCCTTAGACTGCTTCTTGTTCTCTACCATGGCACACATAGCAACAGCATAATAGACACACATGTGATTTACAGTAGAGACATACCAGTACTGGTGACTTGTCCTACTGTAGGTGTACAGTACCTCACCTGTTGTCTGATAGCAGCTAGGATAGGCCACAGCCTCCCTGCAACCTTGAATTGAATAAGGGACTGTAGGAATAAAAAAATGTATAGCTCGGAGATCACCAAATCTGGACCTCTTGAGCTAGTGTCCTGCAAGTTTTCAATGTGTCCCTGCTGCAACACACTTGGCACAAATATTGGGTCATTATGAGGCTTGTGCAGAACTTGACAACAAGCTGTTGGAGAACTATTTCATTTGAACCAGGTGTGTTACAGCAGGGTTGGAGGTATATTACAATTAAAAACAGGAAACAAAAGGTCCTTTTATAGTCAGAATATTGACCACTCCAACCTCCTAACCTTGTCCTTACTGAATCTTAATCTGTTTCCCATGTTACAAAAAAGCGGCTTCACCCACTAACATCAGCATATGTTAGTATGCAACGTCCCGAGTTTAATTTAGAGACAGAAACATTAAAATCTGAATTCTTCTCAAGGCTACAAGACTAAGAACGGTGAATCTTATGTGGAGGCTTTGAAACTGACAGGAGAACAAGTACAGTATAAGACAGGAAGTACTAATTATACCAGTCCACACAATGGCGTGCATCCCACTATAATCCCACTGTGTGGAGCTGGCTCCCAAAGTACACTTATAATAAAACTACTAAAATAAAACTATTTTCAGAAAGCCATTTTTTGTCGAGAACAGCCCAAAGAATCCCCCAAACACTACATGTTTCTGCTGTAGTATGCTAGATTGTGCCTGCGAGTAATCAGCCTACTATTTGGCATGTTATTTTAAAAACGACAGGCCAAGAACTTTAAATGCTTATGAATAACACGATAACAATAAGTAGGTGAGGTGGTATGCTATTTATACACATTTCCATAAGATCATGTTGGAATAACAATAGGAATGAGTAATACAAACACACTAAGGGTAGAGCCTTTTACATAATTCATGAGAAGCGAGAACTTTGTTCTTGCTCTCAAGGCCACAAGAACAAAATGACGTCATTTTGTTTTGCAGAACTGATTGGGGACATCTTGCGGCTTCTTCTCGACCCTTCAGCTGAGCAAAACTTTCTTTTCGTGGGGACTCCAAGAGGTATTATGTGACTGGTCGGACATTTGAGATGGGTGTGGTTAACGCGGAAATGCATGAAGTAGAAAGTTGTCGCTTCCGTGTCTCCGCTGATAATGAACGGATAGTTTTAATCAACACTTGATAGAGCCGCTGAGAAGGTATGAAAATGTATATGCCACATGTGGCATTTAATCACTTGGATACCGCCACATGCACACCCCCGCCCTGCCACAGACAAAGTTTCATGTTCAATATTAAATACCCAGTTCATTACAAATAAAGACAGACATCCTCCGCCGCAATAATCCCTATCGCAGATGAAGCTTCTCATGGAGTTTGTATTGCCCCGAGTCGACCAAATCAAACTTTGTTCTTGTTTTTGCTGCCTTGAGAAAAAGAACAAAGTTCTTGCTTCTCGTTGAGTATATAACAAGCTTAACTTGCATTGCTTCTGGCAACATATGATTATCAATCAGTTTGTTTGAAAGAACCTAGGTAAATCTAGAGCCTGCATGTTTTTTTTCAGTCTAGAAAAGTTGTTTCCATTGCTCATGCTATGACTATTTCAGGCACAAGCAGGTTTAATAAACCAAACAATACTTGTTTGTTTAGCTCAGGATTTGACACACTGTTTTTAAATAATGTATGTCACCAAATACTTAAGTATAAGTTCCCAAGTATGAACAAACCCTTGAAGCCTTCCACCACAGAAGGTGTATTGCACTGGTAGTCACAATGATGCATAAGTCCATATTTTATATTTTGCTTTTTGCCGATGTTGTTTGGCAATGTCAGAGATCTCTCCCGCCTTCATTCATTGCACAATGATAACAATCCAATTTTCATTCAGTTCTGGGCAGCATAAATATTACATTGGACACTGATAATAGGAGAATGTTAAAAAAACACAGCATATGGTATCTTAGACATAAGGGAAAAAAAAAAGAGAAGAAAAAAAAAAAGCTGTTGCATATCAAGTGTTTAGACAGCTGCCTGATGACTGCTCCATGGAATCTGCAGGCAACTGGTTTCTCAGGGGATATCAGGCTGGAGCCAGACAGACATGCTGATGCTGAAGCAAAACTCATTCTTCATCTCCCAGCCGTGACCTCATTTGTTGCAGACATGTAATTATAAAATGTTGTATGTGTCATGGTGATGGCAGTTCTTTGTTGGGGAATAGCAGGAGCGGGCTTTCATTAATATCATCCTAATTTTGTCCTGTTTCTAAAGGGTTAGGTGGTTGTGCATTGTTCCCTCTGATTTTGTTCATTAATTAATTTGATGCATCATGTTCTCTTTTAATAATGATGCTACAGTCACGTTTTTTTCAGTAGCGAGCTTATACTGAATTTTTAACATGACATTGAAAAATAAGAACATTTTTCTTTATGTTTCTTAGGAAGGAGAGAAAATAAGAAAAGCAGACACGAGTTAAGTTACTTTGTGACAGTATGTCTTAAAAAATCTCACTCATAATTATTATTCCTGACCCCTGAAGGCACGAGACAATTAAGTGTCTCAGCTGAATGCCTCATCTGAATTGAGTTCTGTAGAATCAGCGCCATCGCCAAGTAAATAATCATTCACTGACAAATGTACATTATCTTAATATGAGAATCAAGGTGAAATCCTTTGTCAATATTAATTTAATACATTCTTTATTATGTCATACCTAATTCATAAGAGAAATCCTTCTCAGTGAGCTCCACTCTGCAACAGCTGAGGGGCATGACAACACTAACCTAATGCACCTTGCCATTAAGCTGTTGGATAGCTCTGATTTTCTCCGTTTTTTTCAGAGCTGCAGATGTGTCTGCTGGAATTCAAGTACAGGATTAGCAGCAGCTCGATCTGTAATACCACTGACACTGAACATAAAAAAGAAATGTAAGTACATTCATTAATTACATCACCTCCGATTCAAAATTTGGGAAATTGACTCAAATTATGTAATCCTGTTGGCTTCATAGCACAGAGACTTCCAGCAGGCACTGGAGCTGTTTGCAACCAAGTGTGAAGCAGCTGAGAGCAGAATCAGCAAAGGGTGGATTGAACATTCTAGGTGGCTGCTGTCACAGCCTCAAGTAGAGGAATTTAAGTGTCTCAGGGCCTTGATCACAAGTTCGAGGAGAACAGAGAGGGATTCAACAGCGGATTGGGGCAGTGTCCTCAGTGATGAGGCTGTCATGCACAAAAGAGCTGATCCAAAGGGAAAGCTGTCAATTCACCAGTCAATCTTGGTTCCATCCCTCACCTATTGTCAGGAGCTGTGGGTAGTGACTAAAAGAATGACACTGTGAATACGAGTGGTGGAAATGAGCTTCCTCCAAGGAGTGGCTGGACTGACCCTTAAGGAATGGGCGAGGAGCTCAGTCATCCAGGAGGGGCTCAGTGAAGAGTCACTGCTCCTTTAGTTCAGAAGCAGTCAGCTGAGATGGTTCAGGCATCTAATCACGATTTCCTCCAGACGTTTCCGAGGGGAGGTGTTTTGGACATGTTTCTGTGGGAGGAAGCCTTGGGGAAGACCCAACACTTGCTGGAGAGATCATATCACTCGGCTGGCGTGTGACCTCAGCATCCCTTAGACTCCCTTAGACTGTTACCCCATGACCCTGACAAGTGGCAGAAAAATTACAGATGTGTGGATGGATGAATGGAGATTGACTCAAGAGAATAAAATGTTTTTCATCCTTTTTTTTATACTGGTGATGAGGTCAGGTAAATGTCAGATAGACAGCCCAATGAGCGATAGGTAAAATCTCCACCAGATGGCTAAAACTAGCACTGAAATCTTTTTCACGTATAAGAAAAACAACATAAAGATCATTACTAAAGTAACCCCTCTATCCTGTCCTATGATCAGTACAAGTCTATTTCTCAGAGACATGACTGCTGATATTTCCTTCCTTACTTTTCATGTAATTTTTGAGCAGCAACTTTTGGGCAGAATGTACTGTCCTGAACACTTGTTCAGGACAGCATGCAGCTTAGAGGAATAAAAAACAGTGATCCCTTAAAATCACACACATACACACAAATATGCACTCTATACACAAAATGTATACTTAAAATCTGGAGATGCAGCAGCTTCCACAGGTTTATGTGCAACTTGTTCATATTATCAAACATTACTGCTGTGAAGCAATTGGTTAAATACTTTTTTATTTCTCTTAATTACCACTGCCCTATTTGCCTGTCACTTTTGATCCAAGGCAAGCTCATGGGGATTCTTTTACAATCAGTGTCTCTTTCAAATATAAAAAATACAGTTTTGGAGTGCTTCAAACTGTATATTGTAAACAGATACCTCAGATCATTAGAATCAGTTTTCTCATGATCCAGCTTGGGCAAACTAGTATCATCTGACTTTATGCATGCTATAATAATCCCACAGTAAAAAACGCTAATGTTTGCCAAATTTCTGCAAAGATGAAGAACACATGCAGGCAAAGCCATCCTAAGAGGAAAATCACAACACCAGATCATTTTGGTGGTGTATGGGAATATTTTTGGATTCCCCACCTCGAATGAATGAATGGTTTACTCTGAACATATAAAAAAAAGAAAGCAACTGTAAAATGTGTATCAATTATAACAATAAAAAAATTAATAAAAACCATCTCAAATCAACATGTTCAAAAACGAGTGTGAAAAAGTGTAACTTTGAATATAAAGCAAAGAAAAAGACCATTTGTAGACTATAAACATCACAAGACTCTAACTCAACAACAAGTATGTTGCCTCACCCGCTAGCTGTCCATCTATGTGAAACAGCAGAGGCACCACATGTAGGTGAATCAACATTGAGTGTTCAGCATCTGACTGCCTGCTATTCAGCTAAGGCAGTTACAGCACATCTCTTGCAAAAAGCTCATAAAAATATAGCAAGGCAATATAAAAAGATTCATTTGCAAGGATAATTAAAAACATTGGTTCACGCAAAAAGTTTCAAGAATTTGTGATGGAAGTACTGAGGAGCCCAGATGAAGCTTCACCCATCAGTGCTCTGTGACCTGACCCTTCTTCAGAACATTATGCTTTGTATTGTTGACTGTACATTTATAGACATTTTTCGTTTTCTTTATAGATTAGTTAGAAATTAAGTACAGAGTCTTGTTTAATTTAGAAACTTGTTTACCCATTATTGCAAATAACCTGTTTTCCAGGTTTGTTTGTGAGTGCACTGTTTTGCTCCTGTGCTCGTGGATGTGTATAATCACTTAGACATGCAAAGTGACTCACCAATGAGCCGGAAGAGATATTGAGAAATAAAAAGGAAGCGAGTAAAAAGAAGCGACAGCAGTTAAATTATGACCTTGAATTAGTTGTAAAATTAGAATTGAACTTTTCAGACAAATATTGCTGTTGGCTGGGAAAAGTTTCAGTGAAACTACACATGGCAATATGACTACATTTTCAACGGCTTCTTAGTTAAAAGCTTTTCTGTAAACCTCTAAGCATGTTTATGTATCCATTTCAAATGTGCAGATTATCAAACTGCATATACTGAAAGATAACACTTAAGAGCAAAATGTAATTAAACAAAGGTCTTTCTGGTGCTTCGTTCCCCTCTAACAACCCAAAGACAGTGAGGGTGCACAGATGTCTATCTCTCCGTATTAGTCCTGTGATGGACCAGCAACATGTCCAGGGCGTACCCTGCTTTTTGCCTGATAGCCACAAGGATAGGCTGTACTTTTTATTCATCAGTTTCTAGACATTATAGAAACTGAGTTGTATCTAGTCAGAACTTGATGTTAATCCAGTGAACAACACCAAAAGCTACGATAAATGAACATGAAACTCAAGTTAATCTAAGATTCTGACAGATGATGCAACAAGCTGTAATTTATTTAAGGGTAGAGGACAGAAAGAAAAAAAGTGTTTCAGTAAGGCTTTGCCAAAACACAAACTGAATCTGCAACCCAGAAGAGTCTGTTTCATTGATTTTTCTTTTGAACTCCAAATACATGTTGGTGCTTTTAGTTTGCTGTACCAGCTGTAATTTATCCATCAACCAGCCAGAGATTAAAGCAGTGCATCTTAAAGAAAATAAAACAAACACCGCCTCATTTTTACATGTTTACCTTGTATGTCCCTCCATCTACAGTTCTATGTATAACCCTATATTTTTCGCTATTTATCTCTGCCTCTGTGTGCCTGATTTGTGTCCCTGTGATCCATGCAGCGCACCACTGTTTTATGAATCTGGGTCCCAGTGCCACAATAATCTGGGACATCTCAAGGAGCAGACATAGCAAATACAATGGTGTGCACAGACAATAAGAAACAGAGGCAAACAATGAACTGATGAGTTGAGAGATTGCAAGATTTTTTTCTTTTGGAAAAGAAAAGACTGAAATTTAAATTCATGGTGGAGGAACTTCCGTCTGATGTTCTCTGAATAAATCTTTGTAATATATGAATGAAATAGATTTAATATTTGTCGGCCAGTGAAACCTGGCCAAACGTTTCGCCAGTGTGACCAAATTTCTACACAGTCATCTTTTCTGAGGACAGAAAAAGCCTTGTGGTGCTGAAAATGTAAGTATTTTTACTTATTTAAATTTTCTTAATTAAATAAATTAAAATATTTACTTGTAATTGTAAACAATGTCTGGATGACGATGACAGGTAGTACACAGAGCAGTTCCAGGACTCTGTGGTCTGGTGTGAGTGGAACCGCTTCCAGATCTATGCAGGGAAAACTAATGAACTGGTGGTGGATTTCCGCAGGAGCAGTCATGCCCCCCCGACACCGGTGAACATCCAGGGAATGGGCATAGAGCGAGTGGACTCTTATAAGTATCTGGGTTTTCACCTGAACAATAAGGTGGACTCACTGGGCCCAGAACACCATGACACTTTATAAAAAAGGTCAAAGCCAGTGACTGTAGGCTAAATATATGGACAGCGTTTCCACCTCGTATGTTTAAAACAGAATGGAAGCCAAATATGAAGTTCTCGCTACTATCATCTCGGCAGTGTCACATGTCTCGTCACTAGACAAGGAACCATATTGGGTCACTTCCTTGGATATAGAAAATGCCTCTGCATCCAATTTCATGAAATCATAGAACCCCATGAATTTCTCCCAACCAACTATCAAAGATCAGGCTATATCCTAGATACTAATATTACAGTCACATAACTATTATGTTTGCAGACTCTAGGAGCTTTTTACAGTGGTCAAATTAAACTCATTTTCTAAAAATGCATTCATTGTAGAGGCAGACTTTACATTACATAACATGTTTACACAAAATGGATGCGTGAGCTCACTGCATAAAAGCTTTGGATTTACCTTTTAAATTGAGCACAAAACAAAGAATGACATGACCCTAACCCAATACGACAAAGTGTCCTGGGGCAGAGGCAAAGACCATGACCATGCCTAGAATAATATGTTGATATGTTGACTCAGAGGAATGAAAATGCTTACAGTGTATCACTGCATGAGTGTTGGTATTTATGTCTATATGTTCAGATTCTGTGTAAATACAGCTTGAGCAGTTCCACTTTTTCTCCTTTCTTTTAAAATCACTTCTTCTGCGCTTGCTTTTGATCTCTCCAAACTCCTAAGTGGAGTGCCAGCGGGCGTTGCTCCACGTCCTCCTCCTGTCTCTATTTCCATTCTTGGCCACTTTCCATCACTACAATTTAAGCAGTTAAATGTATGATGGTTTTTGACACACGGAAAAAACAAAAACAACCTATTAGAGGAGGAGAGAGGGGAAACTGGAGCAGGACAACATCAGCTTGACATTGATACAAAATCGAATGCGGATGCTGTCACACATCATTGCAAACAGACATATGCATGAGCAAACAGCTTCATTTACAAATGGGTTGGGACCCTCCATTATGCTAACCTGTAAACAAACACACATGCTCATACATTTCCATCTCATTCCTCGGTGGAGAGCACATTGTATAGATATATGAGTGTCATGAATATAGCAAACTGAAGTCATCAGTGGAAGTGTGCAGGGAATGGAGTGTTCAGTTTTAATGGAAAATATGGGCAGCTTTTATTGGCAGGTTGTGTAGATCTTGCCAGGTTTTTAAAAGCATCTGAAATCCTAATTGTATATTCATACATACATGAGTCAAAGTAGGAGAGGACACATATTTGTGGTCAATAGTAACCCAGGGAATACACTGCTATGCAAACACGAATGATAATTTGCTATAGTTATGGAAAAAGACATTTAATAATCATTTTATCACAGCCGTCTGAATTGTAATCAAATCGATTTGTGACATTCATTCAAAGCATTTTTTAGAGTGAAATGTTTGTTTTTGACAGATGAGACAATTTACACAATCTACAGCTCCACTTTTGAGTTTGTGAGAACAGATTTTTGGGTCACTTTGTAGTTTCTACAAAGACTGTGTCCATGTGTTTGTATCAGCACCGGTCTGCATGACTTATTTTCATTTTCACGAGTATGCAAGCTTCTGCAGAAAGACATTTCGTTGACCTCAAATTGCAAGTTCACTGACCATGCATGAGCCAGAAGAACAATGGGCATCATTCACCAACCTTTTTTGCTAAGAAATTTATTCCTAGGTCCCAAACTTACAAACTTTTTATGAACATTCTGGCACTCGTGAAAATTTCCATACCTTGGATTTGTTCTTTTAGCTAAGAAAAAATTCTATTTACAAAAAAGACACAGAAGGTACAGTAGGTTATGTAGTGAAAATGTATTCAACAGTGTACGTCTTCCCCCTTTAGCCACTACACTACGAGGATGTGTATTCTGATGCGCTCATAGTACCAGACTGGCTGCAGTCAAAGTTCAGGAGCAAAACGATATTGGTGAATGAGGCCCAATAAGAGTAGCCACTGAATGCAACTCAAGCTCTACATCTGCAGCCAGTTCTGAATAGATGCTGTCTGTGGAGATTTGCTGTTATCCACATATTTATCAAGGGCATTAAAAGATTCCGTCTGCAAGTACACACACACAGCATTATTTGACAGAGGCCAGTTATACTCTATTGCAGATGCACAGAATGACAAACTTTGGCCTCCTGCAGAAACATTCAGTACTTGTTTCTATTTTAGTTTCTGCACAGAGGACAGCATGTGCACAGCAAATCAAGTTATCCTCTTATGACTACACTTTCTTCACTGGAATGCCCCACTGCAGCATTATGTACATGCAAAGTAAAACATCTCTGTTGGTCTGAACCAAAACTGAATCAACTAATGTCACCATCTACAACCATGCTGCTAATGTGGCAACTTTTTTTCAGATTCCAGCTTCTTAAACTACCAATCTTTGATTCTCTTCTTTTTTTTTGTTTAAAGGAGCCATATGTAAGAATCTTTATTTTAGGTTCTCATTAAATGGTGCTGATATGTTACAAGACATTAAAAAATTATGTTCATTTGAAATACTTCTATCACTGACA
>JAPMNP010687794.1:0-13867 GCA_029874935.1 Atherina boyeri | reverse complement strand
GCAGTAAGTGCACTTCTATTAAGTGCACTGCAAAGAAGTGTACTAAGAGAAGTGCGCGATTTGGGACACACTACCAGACTTAGGAGCTACTTTTAGGCCTAAACGTGGTTGTGAATTACTCTTATCTTAAAGGTATGGCGGACAATGTTTTTCTTCCAGGTGGATCATCTAAACTAGTGGTCCACCTAACTGTCAATCATTCTGGTGATAGTTTTACATCATGCCGTCATCCGTGCACTTTAGTGATTTTTGGGCTCTAGTGGCCTTTATATGAAAGTTGCTTGACAGGAAAGGTGTCGGAGAGAGCAGGGAATGACATGCAGCAAAGAGTCCCAGGCTGGGAATCGAACCTGGACAAGCGAGGATCTGTTGCCTCTACACATGGGGCGGGCGTCTAACCCACTGCACCACACACCGCCCCGTCTGTGTGCTATAACCATTGAGTTTCATCAAAATAGACCTCATGGCAGCTCAGGAGGACAACACATCATGTCATGTATATGTGTAATTCTGTGAATGAGTGATAGGTGAAACTTAATTGTCAGACACATTGCAATTTCAGCCTTTTGGGACTTGATAGAAGAAAAGTCGAATGCATTGATCAGTGATGGAGCTTCCTCGATGTGATGTATTCAGCTTGGATCCATTACTGGCTTGACTGTACTGGGAAATTGCAGTACAGTATAATTCTGTGCTAGGATGCCCCAGGGACCCAGTTGAGGTTGTGGGAGAGAGGAGGATGATGGGTAAACTTTCAACCATGTTGAAGAACACACTTCTAATGCAGAACGGTGATCTGTCTGCTATGTTGTGCCGAGCAGATTTGCTTTGCCAAGGGGAGCTTTATGAATGTCATTGGTCCTCTTGATTTTCTAAGTTAAGTTTATTTTATTTTATTCCTACAGCTTGTTTATAAATGGACTTTACATGATATTACCGGACCTGACACAGAAAGAGAAAATAAACAGAAGATAGAGTGGGCAAGAATCAAAAGTGAAAGGGAGAGTGGAGAGAAAGAGAAAAGATACAACAGGCAGCCAGCCTCCACACCTGCTCAGAAACACAACAAAAAACATGGAGCCAACCTCATCCGGAAAGCAAAGATGACAATAATCAGAAGCATACAAAAGAGAAAAAAACATGTTGGAGTGAACCTGACCAACAACAACCATGGCACAGAAAGTTAACACACACTCATGTGCATGGCCACCCATTGTCCGAAATTGTCCCATTTTTATTTAGTAATGGACATATTCCACATTGATGAACAAGTAGAAAAAATCCAAAATGTGTAGGTAGCATTACTGCTAATTTTCCTGTGTTGTCCCCTGTAGGTCACAGACACACCTCAGAAATACATATACACATTCATTTTCAGTTTCAACTTACTGATTACTAGCCTGGCTTTCACCAGCCTGACCTGACGGCGGTTTAATTCCGCCCTGCAGATCAGTCTGGATACACACACATAAATTTTCTAGTTCAGTCGATCCAGTTTTTCTGGATCCAATCACAAACAGGCACTTATCCACCTTGCGCGCAATTGGTGGGTTCAAAATGATGACGTCAGAGAAGCGACGGTAAAGTCGGCAAGCAGCTTATTGTTTCCATTAGTCATGGCAGCCGCCAGAGCACAGCTATCCGTCCACGCCGCTGTCACTGCTGTTTTTAAAGATTTGAATGGCAAGTTTTCTTTGAAAACAGAACAGAAACTTGCACTGGAAGAATTCATACAAAAGAAAGACGTTTTTGCCAACCAGTAGGTAACCCGGATCGATGGTCTGATTGGTGAATGCTCTATCCATTTGCGTACAGAGTCATTTGAACTATGCCCGTTGGTCACGCCTCTTGTGCAGTAGAAATTACATGGCAGAGTTCCCAGACTAAGTAAATGAAATTAACTTAGTCTGGCGAAAGCCAGGCTAACTGATTACACTTGTTCTCAGCAAAACTAACAAAAAAACAAAAGTAAGTAAAACCAATTTGTGGGATGAGCAGCAGAGTTAAATATGTGGGTTGTGCCCATGAAAAATTTGCCAAATCATCTTTGCCAATTCCAAACAACTTATTCTGCCACCGACTCTTGTTTTAAGCTTCTAGTGCCCCACCATCTGTGGGTACTCAACTCTGCAGCTCATCCCACAAATCCATTTCCCTAAAAAAAAAAGTGGCACAGTTTAAAAGGCAAACAAACAGGCTTAACAACAGTCTAAGATTTGTTGCTAAGGATTATTGTAACAACAGAGAAATGGTCCATCAAACACAAAATTATTTTTTCTGTAAATATCTAAGTATCCAGTCATTTTTTTGTGGATAAAATGCATGCTCAAGTTGAAACCATCATAAGCGCTCCTTTTGTTTCCTCTTTACTCATTTGAATTCAACTCCAAACACCCCACAATTATATAAATCCTGTTTTACTGTACTCTCAATATATCTTAGATGATAATAATTTTGGAACTGCACTGCTATTAAAAAGATCCTGATCCATGTCCTTAAGAAGTGATATTGTTACAAAGAGCTCTCTATTGCATTAACATATATGAATCAAAACACTTCCAACCATTTTCATGGACACTGAGCAAGCAGTCAGCATGACAGAACGTTTTAGTTGACCACGCATACTTGGATAAAAAGTAGATTAAAGAGCCTCATAACTATTTGTGAATGCAACTGAACAATGGGGATCTAATAAATATTTTCAAGATTATCCAGATCAGATGTTCTCACTCTGGAGGCACGTGCTATATGAATATAGTGTGACCCAAAACCCCATTAATCAAGCTTTCATTTTTATCATCTTCTTCCATCAGACAAAGTGGTTTTCATAAGTCTTTCATGGCTGGTATGCAGCTCACCCTGTCTCATGAGTAAAATACTTCCATCAGTCTGTACAAAGAGTAATTTTTCCTAAGCATACTAGTTCCTTGAATGCTTAGCTGTTATCAGCACGATCATGTACTGTATATTAGGGATGCACCGCAGTCCTGCAGGTTTTAGTCGTTTCCCTGCTCCATCGCCAGATTCAAATGAAATGGCTCCAGAAGTTTTTTGTCAAGTTTGCAACATACCTTCATTAATTTCAGTCAGGTGTGATAAAGCAGGGAAAAACTGCAGGACAGTGGATCCCGAAGACCGGAGTTTGACAGCCACGATATATACAATATACACTCACCAACCACTTTATTGGGTACCCCAGTTCAATTGCTTGTTAACACACATGACTAATCAGCCAACCACATTTAATTTATTTAACTATTTATGGAAAGAGAGTTTACTTGAACACAAGATTAAAAAACAAATAAAAAGTGTGTATGTGGTGGGGGCGGTGGGTTACAGCAAAATTAGATAACCTAATGCATTACAAGAATCATGATCATCATAGTCACATTTTGTTATCAATAATAAACACTTGTCATTACACTACATCAAATTGAAACAATAATAATAATTGTGATATAATAATAGAGATGATAATAACAATTATAATAATGGTAATTATTATCATTATTGTTATTATTATTATTATTATTATTATTATCAGCGTATAGATACATTTCTCTTTTAAAGAACATGTTTGTAATGGAGCTATACAGTAATATTAGTAATAAAAATATGGTAATAATATTACATTCAGTTTTTGTATTAGGTAAGTTTATATAACTTACAATATTTGACTACAATAGTGCCGCTATGCAGTAATGATAATAATAATAGAACTCAGGCTATACAATACCACTTTTAATTCCAGGGTTCAGCATATATTTTCAACAATAATTATCATATATACACACATAATAATGCTCATGTAATAATAATTTGTCACTGTTTGGAATACTGATCATCACCATGTGATTTTGTTACAAACATCTGGAGATTTTAGACGTTTCCCTGTTGCAACACACCTGAGTCAAATAAATGGTTTTCCAACAGTTTCGAGATGCTGCAGTTTCCTCCAGCATTTTGTCAAGTTAGAGCAATCTTCTTTAAATTTCATTTAAATATTTGATTATTTTATGACAGCTCCTCTACTGTTCAATACTGTATAAGACAAACAATTACACGATAAATTGTGAGGATTATCCCTCTTTATGGTTTTGTTTGAGTGGGTGAATTCATGGGTAAACTAAAGTTCCATCAGCTAAACACAATGTAATTGCACTACTAGATTATAGATTTGATCATTTTTTGTTTTTTCTTCTCGTTGTGTCTGTCCTAAATGGCTGCAGTGATGGAGGCCATAAGCAGTAATCAATAAGACTGCTTTTTACTCAGCCTCAGCAGGGAAAAATAACTGCAGTGAGCAGCAGTGGCAGCTATAGATGCCTTTTTGGGGTGCTCAAGGACCCCTGAATTATTCTCTGCACTTAAGGGACAGTGGTCTATTATTATCATAGTTAATTAAATACTATTTTGTATTATAATATAGATTGAGGTGCACTAACTGGGACTGTGAGCCACTAAGTGATTATTAACGGCAAAACTGGAGTATCTAAAAATGTACGCCATTTTCCTAAAAGTTCCTTTTCAGCGACCCAAAATTGCTTTCGCATGTAAACAGAAGGAGCAATCGGCCTTTGTCAAAAAATATGTGTACTATGGCAAACCCTTACATGTTTTCCTGCTCCAAACCTGTATCAATTGGCATGGATCTTCCATATAGTCAAGTTGTTGATAATCCATCAATTTGTATCAGGTGTGTTGAACCAGGACTACATCTAAAACTTGCATGACAGCGGCCCTCAAGGACTAGAATCAGACATCCTTGACTAAAATGTTATGAAATATAAATTTAGCTTCTGTGACTATGAAATAGCAAGTACTGTACATTTCCCTGTTTGGATGACAATGCTAATAGTCAAGTGTGATGATTATTTATTAAGGTCTATACCAGGTCTATACCAGGGGTGGGGAACCTTGGCCCTCATCCTGCAGAGTTTCCATTTTCCCGACACCAACACACCTGATTCAAATTAACAAGTAAATTGTACAGAATTTCATTGGCTGTTGGATCAATTTGATTTGAGACAGGTGTGTTTGAGCAGGGTTGCATGGAAAACTTAGAGGAATGCAGCCCTCAAGGACCAGGGTTCCCCACCCCTGGTCTATACTATAAAAAAAGGGAACAGTGCCAATACCTAATAAAGAACAAACAAGTGACTAACCATCACAACCAAAGTACTCAACTATCCCAACACCAACCTAACCTTATCTACAAATTAAACTAAGCACAACTGAAAAACTAAGCCAAAAGGGCTGTTATCATTTACCAAAACAAAAAGCAAAGCCAAAAGGGCAACACGATATTCACAAAACTTAAACTGAGAACCACAAAGTTAACACTATAGGAAGATATTAAAGCAAATACTATATAAGGATCAACAAATCAACAAAAGATCTAAAGCTTCATAAACAAAATCAAACAACCAAACTAACAAAGCTCTAAGGCTATCAAATCTCCAAAATAATTACTGCTGTATCGAAAAGCAAATCTAGCAACAAGCAAGTGACGCAGACTGCTCTGAGCAAACAGTGGCCTTCTGAATGAAGACTGGCAGTGGCTTTTATTTCCTGGCGGTATGGTTCTGGGGTGGTGATTGGATAGGCAGTAACCAACGGAGGAGGGCGGAGATGAAGGTGTGGGAATCTGGGCCAATCCCCTCCGAGCAGTGGCAATAAGTGGGTAATCAAGGGAAACCAAAAACAGCTTGGGTTATAGAGGCAGCTGTAACAGCCCCTCGCCCCCTTCAATAAACATGCTAACACAAACACAAACAAAACAACAACATAAAAGTGTTTTTTTCCTGGTAAAAGTTATGAAAAAAAACTAGTTAAAACATTGGCAAAAAAAATTGCTAAATGTTCTGACAGTGATTGTTTTGCGACTCTTAACATGCATAGCTGAAATTTCATGGTGTGAAAGAACCTTAGCTAATTTTCTCTACACTGTGAGCTGTTTAGCTAGCTCAGCGACAACTAAATGCATGTCCCTCTAAGAAAAAGCTCTTTTCACTTTTTAGCCAAAGAATTTCCAAACACTTTAGGCTATATGAATTTGTGACTTTATATAACAAACAAAATGGCAAGCACGCTAACACAGAACATTGTTTCATGGCCAAAGAACAAAATGCTTAAATAATAGCAAACAAAATATTAATGTTCTGACCGTGAGTTTGAGACTTTGTGATTCTGAAGTACCAGAATGTAATCTTACAGTGGTAAAGTGAAATAGATCATCTTCAGTTGCTAGATCAGCAACAGAACATGAGCTAACACTTTTTCACGCTTGTCAGCTGGAGACATACTAAACAATGACTTTAGAATGCTATGGTCTGTCAATAAAACATATTAAAGTGCACACTTGACAGAGTAGACTTGCTATTTTGACTGAATGGGGATTTGATAGAACAGAATAGAATATCTGTTATTGTAACAAGTACAAGGAGATTGAAAATTGCCATCCAATCTGTGTATCACATATAAAACTAATATAAAACACACATATATAAAAGTAACTTAAAAAATAGGAAAAAAAACAGACACTTATCACTCACTCACACTCAAGCATGGATTCAATTATTGCACTGATCCAAAATATTGCAAATTAGATGTGTTTTTCAGTATTGAGTGACGGCGGTTGAGTAAAAACTGTTTTTGAATGTGTCCCTGTCTTTATTGTTCTGTAAAGTCTGGCTGAAGCAAACAGAGAGTGTCCAGAGTGTGAATTGTCCTGAATAACATGGTGTGCTTTTTGGAGGCAGTGTGAACTGTGTAGTTTTCCTTTTTGTTTTGATGACCCTGGAGCTCTTTCCTCTGACCTATAGGGCAGCTGCCGCACCACACACAGAAACAGCATGTTAAGATGCTCTCAATGGAGCACCTATAGAAGGATGCCAGCAGTCTCCATGAAATGTTGTTCCTCCTTAATACCCTCAGGAAGTGCAATCTCTTCTGGGCCTTTTTCAGCAGCTCAGAGTTGTTGTGGACTCCCAGGAAATGGAAGTCTGCCACCCTCCCCTCACAGTCCCCTCTGACGTTCAGTGGCATCATGTCCTCTTTTCCTCCTGACATCAATAATGGCTTCCTTGGTTTTGGAGGTGTTGAGCAGCAGATTGTTGTACCCCTACCACACAGTCAGTCGCACCACCTTGTCCATGTACAGTAGGTGGTTTCATACCCCCTCGAGATAAGTCCCACCACGTGGTATCATCTGTAAAGTTGATAATGGTGTCTATGTGGAGGGTTGGGATGTAGTCATTGGTGTAGACGGAGGGTGTCGAGCAAGGGGATCAGCATACAGTCCTGTGGAGAGCCGGTGCTCAGTTTGAGGGTTGTGGATGTGTGTGTACCTGGAACCACTTTTACCCTCTGACAAAGAGCTCCTGATCCACATGCAGGTATATGTGGGAGAACCAGGTCCAGCAGTTTGCCCACCAGGCTGTGGGGAGGGATGTTAAAGACCGAGTTACAGTCCACAAAGAGCAGCTGCACATAGTTCCCCTCCTGCTCCAGGTGGAACAGTGCTACATGGAGGGCTGCTGCTAATGGCATTTTCTGTGGATCTGTTCGGCCTGTAAGCAAACTGTCAATGGTCGGTTGGAGGAATGATGAGAAGTGATCCCATATCAGTTTTTTTAAGCACTTTATCACCACTGAGGTGAGTGCAACTGGCCGGTAGTCATTGAGACTTGTGACGTGGGGATTTTTAGGCAGTGGACCTATGATGGGGGATTTCAAACAGGGAGGGACTGGTTAAAGATCTTAGTGAAGTCTCCAGCCAGCCAGCAGTCAGCACAGTCCTTCAGTACCTGTCCAGAGACGCCATCAGGTCCAGCCGCCTTCTTCGGATTGACGGTCTACAGCGTGCACCTTATCTCACTCTCCTCTGCCATGAAGGCAACACTGCTGTGGGCGGTGTGCAGTTGCATCTGGTGGTTCTACCACAAAGCGGGCAAAGAAGAGGTTCAGTTCCTCTCCCAGTTGTGTGTCAGCTTTAGCAGCATTGAGATTAGTCCTGTAGTTGGTGAGCTGCTGGACTCCCTGCCACAGCTGTCCAGGTAGTCCTCGATCCTCCTCCTGTAGTACAGCTTGGCACTCTTGATGCCTCTCTTCAGGTTGGCTCGGGCCATGCTGTTGAGAGCCCTGTCCCTAGACCTTAGGGCGAAGTACCTTTCCTTCAACAGCTGCCGGACCTCCCGAATCCCGATTCATCAGAGGCTTCTGGTTGGGCTAGACCGGGTTGCATCTGTCCACCATAACAGTGCCTATACAGTATTTGATGTAACATAAAACACTGTCAGTGAACACCTTGAAATAAAAAAAATGTCCCAGTTGGTCCTACTGAAACAGTCCTGCAGCTTTAAGTTAGAAAGAGCACAAACAGTCAAAATTAAATAGTTATTCAACAAATATTTTCTTTGGTTTCTAGTTTTAGATTTATATTGCTCATCTATCAAAAACATTTTTTTTTTACTGGTTGTAGTGTCCACAGAACAGGGACTAACTTTATAGATAATATAATACACACAAGCTTGCATATTGGTATATAAGTTTGATATACTAACAAGTTGCATAGACTTAACTTAAAGATACCATTTTCTAAGTCTCAACATATTTTTTTCATAAATCAAGCTTCAGGTCTATAGCTACCAATAATCTGCATCTTATTCACCATTGAGACTGAGTTACATGGGTATTTCTTGCTGTGAGTTTGAACAACGAGTTCAGGGTTTGTGTGAATGAAACCCAAAGTTAGATAAGGTGACAGTGAAGCTTTCTTCATTGTTATGAAAGCCATGTCTGAAGAGATTTCAGAAAGCCTGACTCATTTTAAAAGTGGTTTTTGGTCTCAGATTATGACTGGACCAGTTAGCTGCATGCTCAATATTAGATTAGGCCCGATTTGCCTGTATCTGTAAAGCATGTTTCCTCTTTTGTTGTTTGATGATATGGTGGCCTATCCCCATGTGGTTTAGAGACTGAAACAGTACATTTCTACCCATACCTGTTTTTGTTCCTATTGATCTTTTTAACCCTGAGTAATGTTTCATTATCTAATTGATATTAAGGGCTGAGTATCCTGACACATCTGACCCTGGTGAACAATATTGTAACCATTTCCTTCAATGAGGATGATGAACTGTGTCCATGTCAAAGCCACAGAGATACAAACTTTTTTTCTTCCCTCAACAAAAGGAGAGTTGTTAAAAAAGAGAGAAAGTGGTAGTTTCAGTCTATGAACTAAAACTGGAAGTTATTTGTTGTTTGTCTGGACAGAACCCATCACACATCACACAACACTGATCAACGCACTGTATGATGAAACATCTGAATCACTGTGGGTGGATATCATACCAGGCACCTGTGCAACTGAGGACAAAGATGTGGGAAGTGTTGGTTTTTATTTCCCACTGCCCAGACACATGAAATCTATCTTGTTGATATAGCAGGAAAAAAAAAAGTCTATTTTCTTGAAGAAAAATAGAAAATATTATCTGTTTATAAGCCCTTAAAATAAGGCCACAGTGACTATCTAAACTCATTCAGGTTATGCCTTGAACTTTACTTATTTCAGAGGATTTCTCCCACGCATGACAAGTTAGAACATGCATGTCTAAGATACGTTGCAAAGAGATTATGAAACAATAACCACCAAGTACTTACACATTTGTACTTACCCATTAGAGAGTCTGAGTCCACAGATGGTTCTAAGAACTTTTCTAGTTTGGACTCTCCCACCACTGAGGGAGAGCTTGGTTCAAATAATTGATCAGGGATCTGAGGGTCATTGATGCCAACTGTCATCTTGAGTTGGACTGTACATGCTGCCACCTTCCACTCCAGATCTTGTTATGCCGCCTCTTGAGATCTCCATTTGGATTTGCGGTCTTGACTGGATATGATCTCCTTTTCCAACTGTTTCTTTACATTCCCCAGTTCGTCAAGGCTCCTCAGCTGGGGTTCTGCCTGTCTGAGCTCAATTTGACTTGCTGTGTTTGGTGTTTTTGATGACTGATCCAGTTCCTTAACAATGTCCCTATATTTCTTCAGCTCCCGTTCATAATGCTTCCTGAGGCAGCATTATTTTCCCCATTGCTGGTCTGAACTGGCAAACATTGTGAGCTTTCAGATTCTTATTCAGTGTCAATGCACTTATTTCTCTCCAAAGTGAAAAGCTGATACTTCTTCAGCAGTCTGGCTCTCGGATTGTCTACCTAATTGGTTAGATAGTACAGTTGGTTTCGGGTAGATTGAGATTCTTGTTCTGCTTAATTGTTTTCTCTTTCTCCAAAGTGAGAAACTGGTTCTTCTTCTGCAGCCTTGCTCTGAGATTCTCCACCTGATTTCTCAGGTAGTTCACTTGGTTTTGGTCAAATTCTGATGCTGGTCTCTGGTGAACATTGTTTGCGGGATTTAGGGAACCTGCATTTTCTCTGTGGAATGTCAGCTGCACAATTAGCAGATGTCTTGGATTGTGTCCTGTCATTCCTGATGTCTTGTGCACAGGGATACTCAGACAAACCAGGAGCTGGTGGATGGAACTGCTCCTTGTGGACATGGCCAGATCTTTGAGCAGCTCTCTCAGCAGGGTCCTGGGAACATGGAAACTCTTACATTTCTTCATATTGACTGGAAGTTGCAGGTGTCCGGGAGCAATTACAGCCCTGAACCTTCCGTGCACCTTGAGTTATTGACCCCTGGGGATGGTTGTTGTCACCAACCTGCACGTCCTCTGAAGATGTCGATGACGCAGTCCAGGTCTCGCACTGCTCCTCATCAAGAGCAACATCTTCTGTGTCGCAAGTTTCTACCTGGAAGATAGACTTTGTTTAATATTCTTCACCATAGTTGTGAAAAATGAAGAAAGAAAACCCCTGAACCTTGTCTTCAAGGAACGCCAGGTCCTCATCTACAATGTCCCTCCAAAGTGTTTTAACTGCAGATGTTTCGATGGAGCGTGATCCTCATTCAGAGCGACATTTTCTGAGTCCCAATTTGAGGCATCTTGGGTGATGGACTCCATTTCATTTTCTTCACTATTGTTTCCAAAAGTGAAGATAAATGACCCTGAATAGATGTACTAAGGGATCTCCAATTCATCATCTACGATATCGCTCCTTAGTTTTGGAGACTGGTACATATCATTCTGCAGAGTTCCTCAGACTGCTGTGGGTAACGTGCTTTTTTTTGGTTGTGCTGCTTTGTCTTCTGAGTTCCATTGGCCATTTCTACTTTTTTCAGATTAAGACTAATTGCAATTTCTCAAAACTATGTCTGAAGATTCGTCAAAATCTTTGGTTAAATTTGAGAAATGTGATCTTACTAAAAACAATGTCTAATGTTTTAACGTGTGTCAAAAAATCTTGAAAGATTCGAAAATCGATCCAGATGCTTCTTACAACTACTCCACGCTCAATGATCCCACAAAAAAGAGGCTGCAAGTCTCTTGTTGCTTGGCAACATGAAACAGGTGATGAAGATTTTAGAATTCAGAGTTTAATGTACTGTAAACCTATAAGATGAACCTCTGGGAACAAAGATATGTCTGACCTGCTGATCTCAGACCATCACGTATTTAAAGCCTATTGTCAGAATTTGTTGTCTTTTTAGTTTGAGCTTTTTCATTTCTTCAGAAGCAAACCACTCCCACTTTAGAAAATTAAACATTGTTTTTCTGAAATAACAATTCAACAGAAGAAATGCTAAATAGAAACATTACAAGTCTCAGATTTAATTGTCTCCATCTTGAATAGGCAAATTACAATAACCCATGCAAGAAAGATGTGACATTTGTAAGTTTCAGAAAGAAACCCATGTCACAGTGCTTGCAGAGAAGAAGTGATACTCCAGTTTGAACTCTTGTGCAAACCCCTGCCAAACCTAAAAAAAACATAAGGGCAGACAACACCAAATACTGAACTAAACCAGCCCAGTCAAAAGCAAAGTTCTTAGGACTGAACAAGAAACATATACACAGTTCATTAGCTGTCAAACTTGTACTTGAGAAATATATGAACTCAGAGTCACAGCAGGAGCTTCCTGTATGATGAAACTATGCTGATATTTCATCATTCAGCAGAACAATGTGAGAAATTAAGATATAATAATAATAATAATAATAATAATAATAATAATAATAATAATAATAATAATACATTTTATTTAATAGCGCCTTTTAGGACACTCAAGGTTGATTCACAAGGTAAAAACACAGTCAAATATTAAAAATATATTTTTAAATCAATCAAGCTTTCTGGGATCAAGAAGCACCACCAATCGGTCACACCAGTAACCTGATCTTCAACTGGTTGACATTCAAGTCATTTGGGCAAACAGACAAGACACCCCAAGACTTAATATCTGAATGATACTCTCAGAATTACAATAGGAAGTAGGCAATAGAAAGCACTGTGGAAATGTCTCAAGCAGTTTGATATATTTTGTTTCAAAAGGGCCAAACTTTCTTGAACATCTTTTTTTCGGTTATCTTGAGCTATAGTTATTTAGGTTTTCTGAAAGTCTTCCAGAGTTTGTTTTTTTTTTTTTTGGATATTGGTGGGTTTTTACCCTCTTTTTCACTCATTAATGTCAGGGAAATACTACAATAAACCTGTATGATAAAGAAGGAGCAGAAAAAGGAAATGTGATTTTTGTTTTGTTGAAATATTCTAAAATTAAGACAAAAATCAAATGAAACAAGATCAAATGAAAATACGGTATTTTCTCTAATAACTCATTGGCCTGTGCCTTCATAGTCAGTTGCTTAGTGTAAATACAGATCTTTAGTAGGCCTACAATGGCCGTTAAGATGATCCTCATAGTGTTAAAACACCCGTACTGTCAGAATTAAATCATTACACTGATGTAACATCATTTAAAAAAAATGCCAAATAGTTTATGGATATTTTTGGCTATTCCTTTTTATGTCGTCTGGGCTGTAGCCTATGTAATTTTTTTTAACGCGACACCCTGCTGGAATGAACTGATTGATGAGCGCAACACTCCGACTTTGACCCAAAATCTCACCTTTTCTTTTTATTGTTTCGAATGTCTTTAAAAAACAAAACATTTATACCTTTAGAACTACAGTGAATATGTTTTTCCGATGACTAATTGACTACACAGCGTGTCGTGGAGATTCAGCGTTTATAAACATAGGCACATTGCATGTCATTCATGAGCCTGCCCCTTTCCTGGTTAGATTAGTAGTAGTAGGGTGTACCAAGCAACCGAACAGGGTGGTTAGAAAACTAAATTATCTTTTTCACCAAAAACATATTTATATAGCCTAAACACGTACACATCCTTATGTTATGTTAACAATTCTACAAGGAACAACCAATTCAACATAAGTTATTTAAGAGCTCTTAACAAAGTGGCATTGTTGCTTAGGAGGTGGAAACCCCTTTTTGTGGTACCGTCCTCCTGGCAGCGAGCTAGACAAATGAAGCGCTCAAGTCTGAAGCGGCACAGAAACCGGTCTGCAAGAAACGAGTGATGATGTCTTCCCCGTGCATGTGCTCTCACAATTTCATTCCTTGAGACACATCATTTGAGATAAAGACGACTGTTGTTGTGTACAGGTAAGGTCCTAGTTTGGGTTTTCCATTGCAACTGCTTGTGTTTATGACAAGGCGTGATGCGTGTGTGTGTGTGTGTGTGTGTATGTGAGTGTGTGTAATTGGGAGGCTGACTGAGGCATCAGTGCGCAGGATGGAGCTGGTCAGTGAATGATGAAACACCTCACAAGGATGTCATGAAGACTGCGCGGGAGGGTGGACGATAATTTATGCGTAGGCCTATTCCTGAAGGAACAAATTGTGCCCGGGTGAAACAACGAACCACATGGCACTATTGAGAATTGGAG
>JAPMNP010687777.1:0-11611 GCA_029874935.1 Atherina boyeri | reverse complement strand
ATATCATATCTTGCCATTATCAGTCTATTCATAAATTAAATTCAATGTTAGGATAAATGGAAATTCCTTATATTAAATGGCATTACATGTGTGTCAGGATGTGTAGTTGGGGATTATAAGGCATGGCATGGAATTGATTTATTTGAAGAGGGACTAAGTTCAACAACGCAATACCCAGACAAAGTCAGGAAAGATGCTTGGTGCCATATTATAGAATTAATACTATTTTATACTTGTAGTCCCTGGGCATCCCACAGCGCCTACCCCTCCATCAGTTAGGTGAAGAGGCAGTTGGAAAGGCTGAAACAAAACAAGGCTGTAGCTCCAGGAACAACCACCATTTACATCCTGGGGGAGAATATGGAGGTGATTGAGAGCTTGAGTTCACCTTGAGAGAATATTGGACTTGAAATGAAACACTGTTCTGAATGAAATGAAACAAGTTCTCTGCAAGAAGGGACAGAGCAAATTAAATTATTTAGGATGCTTTGGTACTTGAACCCTATAAGAAAAAAATAAAGATATTTGGGACACATGTCAGCTTTGTGATTTCTTTAATGTAGATGCTTTTTGATTTGGTTTCACAAATCAAGCTAAACATTAAACTCATGACTTGGAATAATGTTACAAGGCAACATCTGGATATGGAAACAAGTTGTATATAATCAGAACATTTCTTAATTTAGAAAAAAAAAGTGTTTACAGTTTTAAAATATTTTTGTGGTGGCTTGAAATCGCTATCATTATCAAACTGTTTATCAAGGTAATCTATTGTGTTTCAGTACCTTTCTTTGCTGTGATTGGTGATCAGCTTATTGCACACAAAATCTCTGATGATCGGTCTGAAACTTGCTATCAGTATTGTTCACACCACATACTAATTCTGCACACTTCCTCATGATTATAATCTGAAAGGTATTGAACTGTATCCAATCAATTAGAAAAGTGGGAAAAAAGGAAGTTTTCATACCATAATTATTCTACCCACTGTACAGTTTACTGTAACATTTCAACAGGTAGTATTTCTTTGATTTTCTTCTGTGAAAAGCTTTTTTCCCACAGTCCCATTACAGTCATGACTGATTAAAACAAGGCAGCATATTGAAAAAGGCTTTTAAAATCATCGTTTAAAATTAGAACATCTAAGCCAGAATTTTCTCATACATAAGCAGGTTAAGACTTTTTGCACCAGTCCCTGATCCCCTTCTTTCCAGTGAAGTATGATACTGACATCATTAAGTGTTAGAATAAAAGTGTCTTTGCATAATTGCTGCAGTTCATTGAGTGCAGCACTATAGTACAAGGCACTTTGGTAAATGCAGAAATACAACAAAACACATTGATATGCATCTTAAGTCTACACTGACTTGGTGTAAATTACAGTTATGAGCATAAAATTGCTGCAGAAATATGATAAACATTAGTAACAAAACCAACAGGAGGAGTTCTTCAGGTTCAGCTCTCTCCAGTCCAGAAAGAGGAAGCAGGAGGTCTGTGATGATTTGGGTTACCATGACACAGAGCGATTCATGTTAACCAGGTCAAGACCCTTGGATGCTGGTCTCAGTTCAGTTTTGTGCTTCCTTCTTGATGATAAGTCAGAGTGAAGGGATTTGATTAAATCCAGAGGTCACCACAGCACAGGGAAGTCCATTTTGCTGAAGCCGGGTTCTCTGCGTAGCTCCCAGTATGTGTTGTTGCTCACCCAAGTGTCATCCTTAGACTTCCTGTTCACATAAAACAAATAGTTTTGATTTCCAATGGTTTATAAATCTTATTAAAGTCTGATATCTGTTTTGGTGCGCTGAACCCATTTAACCAACCCACAATTTAAACACAAACATGTGTTGCAGAGGTGACCTCTGATCATGCGACAGAGCAGTTACATGGTGAAAACTAATGGGAACACTGTGTCTAATTGCATACAAAGAGACGCTAACAAACAAGCAAAGAGCAGCTTACTTGAAAAAGCGTGGCTGATGTGTCATGTTGTTTTCCTGCAGCACTTTCCTCCTCTCCCTCTGGAGTTGCTCTATCCTCTGTTTCTGCTCCTCAGCTCCGTCTACGTTCCCCTCCTCCAGCAGCCTGGAAGAAGTATGCAGAGTAAGTTAGGAGGACAGGGAACAGCAGGAATTCTTCCCTTCTGAAGTGTAGGCAACATTCATCCAGTCTCTTCTCAACTGGGAAGTCTGTAGCAGTCATCCACCCCATCAGGTTTTTAGGTATATACACAGGAGGTTAAAATCATACATACACTGTACATTATACATTTCTAAAATAGTTTCTGTATATTGAACAATACTATTCTTGTCTTTTCATAATTCTGTTGCCATGGTAATGCCCATATTTCTAACTTCACTGCACATGGGTTAAACCAGTCTTGGCTCACAAAATATTGTTTGTAAAAAAATGTTTGGGACCAAATGGTTTCATTGGCAGCTTTGCATCCATTCAGCCCGACAGTATATTTCAAATCAACAGTTGAAGAAAAAAAAAGAAAATATAAAAGAAGAATAATGGCTTCCTGACAATGCACAGAATGCATGAATGAGAATTTATAGGTAACTACCTCTGGTCCAGCCTGAAGCGTGTGTCTGTCGGGGGCAGCAGTGGTCTAAAGGTGGAGTCCAGCTCATTTAGTTCCACTGCAAACTGGGTGAAGCCGTAGTACTGCTCTTGTTCCACTGGCATGGGATCTACGGACACGAGCAGTTAAAAATAAAACCTCTGTAATAACATGTTACATTCAGTTTTTTGCTTTAAGTTCCCTGAAGGAAAAGAAAGAGGGAGAAAATGTTATAACCAACATTTGCTGGGATTATTCACTCACTTGTTCGCCAGATACATGTGGCAGACGGTGGGGCTCCTTGAAACACTGATTCGTGCCATTTTCCAAAAATGGAGTGTACAACTTTTCCATTTGAATCTGTGACTACCCCCTCTATTTCATTCACAGTAGAGCTCCATGATCTTGCCTAAAGAGAAAGTTGGAAAACAAATGTTTATAAAGAACAGAAGAAAGCAACCATTACTTCCTATGCAGTCAGGATTAAAATGATTCAACCTCCACTGCATGGGCAATCCAATGCAGTGGGGGACTGTAAACTAAGATACATAAACTGATTGATTGCTCTTTCTAGAAAGATGAGGAAAGGTTTTTGGTTTTTTTTAAGTCTGGCTTAATTTATTTTCAAAATGACAGTTCTTCTTTTGTCCCCTAGATGGTGCCGTTTGTCTTGACAGGAAGGTATACGAGAGCGTGTTTTAAAAAGGTAGTACAGCAAATACATCAGTAATCATTTAACAGCTGTGGCAAAAAACACGTCTGCTCAAAGCATTAGGAAGTCAAACTCACAAGCTAAATTCCAACCAACCACACAACTACAAAACCTTGAAAGATGTAAACATGAAAATTAGCAATCAGGACCAGAACTAGGAAATGGTTTTGTATTGTTTGTCCCTACAATGCAAGACTCCTTTAAAGCATCACTTGAGAATTTCACATTGAAGTTGTGTTTTTCTTTCCTCCAAATAAGCTGTCGTTCACTGTTACAACAGAGGCCTTAAGTACAAAATCAGAGGTTCCATGTCTGTGTCTTCTCACCTTGATAAATGTTACTTTACACTGGCAGACATCACTGTTTATATTTTTTATGGCCATCTCTCCATAGTGCTCAATCCAGCGTTGGCCACTCAGGATGTTGTGGATGCAGGAAGTGACTTTGTTCCATTCATAGTGGTCCCCGAAGCTAGAAAAAAATCACACACACACACACAAACACACACACACACACACATTTTACTTATTGTATTAAGAAGTGCATGTTGTTTCATTCCTTTGTATTGCACATGTGGCCTAAATCGTGAGTGATGTAAACACTCATGTTCGATGTACACACTCACAAACACACCCACACAGAATAAGTAAAGGACCTACGCAGGTAGTGTCACATGTGTGGTTCCCATGGGAACTATTTCCATGGATTTCCCCCAGAATTTATTTTTCCATCGCACATCTAAAAGAGAAAAGAGAAGACAAATCCACAAGTGAACATAAGAAAAAATAGAAACTTCATTATCTTAATTCATGTCGTCAGGTTTATCAATCCGATCTCTTTAACCCACAACAGCTTCTTTTTCAGCAGCTTTTTTGTTTCATAGGCACAAGGGGAAACAAACAAGGCAACAGGCTCCAGTCTTTTTTTTTGCAGTTGTTGACTGTTCAGTTGCGTCTAAAAACAATATATTTATAGTCTAATCCGATGTAAATCAGGACACATTCTGCAGAGTAATATGTAATCTGAGAATTAAGTGTGATTATTGGTTTAAGTGAGGTTGTAGCTTCTGCAGAACTAGTTTTCACTTCAAAGCCCAAAACATGTTGGAAGTCCTTAGGAATTAAGGTGTGGCAAAACTGATGCATTCGCCAAGTAAGCCAATGGGGTGAGGATAGTTCCAAACCTGTTCTTACCTTGCCAGAAGCTGAAGTTCTTTGAATCGGAATGACATGCTGACACAGGTGGGTGATGACTGACCTGGAAATTTGAGAGAACAGATAATAAGGGCCTTTATCTAAAGCTTTTCTCTGTAATCAATAATCTGTTGAAGCAAGCAGTCTGAAAGGAAACACCTGCAACTTTTTACCAGCTATGACAAATTAGTCTGATTAATGTAAACAAAGCAAGACCACCATGTAATATTATGCAAATTGTCCACAACATGAGGATGCCGCTGCTCTTTAAATACTTCAAACACTAGACGACCTAACAAGGTATCACAATTAGTGTTTAAAACAAACAAACAAAAAAACTCACTAAATTTATTTACCTTTACCATAAATACATAAACATAACAAGCAAGGAATTCTTACTCAAGAAGCAGTTAAATTTTGTTGCAAAAAACCCAAATTACTATATGTGATAAACTGACCAAGAAGTCATGTGAGGGGAATGCTCAAATTCAGAGATTTTTTGTGAGTAAAATGTGTGACTTTTACCTGTTCAGCTATAAATCTGAAGCCCTTATCAGGTCTGTCACACTCATAAGTCTCTCCCAGGACGGGGTTAAAGGGTTTGCTTCCTGCTCGGTAGTAGCTGGACGCATAAGCAGTTACTGCAAATGTAGCAACATAAACCTGTGCAGAAAAAGACAAAAAGGAAGGGTCAACATCTTCTCTATTTGTTCACAACACTGACTGAATTCTCCTGCTGAACATGCATTTTTGTTCAGTAACAGTATGTATGCATGCAGTATGGTATGGTAGGCCCACATACAGATTGTGAAGGTATTTGTTTTTTCTTTTTGGTAGGTATTTCTGTCCACAATGTGTTTCCTGAAAACTGATTTATATATGAAGGGATAATCTGTATATACTCATATGTAACATGATTTTAGGTGTAAACAGATGCAAATATATGTTTCTGAGTCTGTTTTTAATTAAATGTACATCTAATAGTGGATGAAAAAAAACTACTGAAAGCTTAATCTTTACTAAAAATGAAACTACATTGAAACCTCCATCAGAGAGACACTCAAGAGAGCAGAAGCATCATGTTAACAGCTGCTTGATTATTAGAATTGAGCTCTTAACACACACTTCCCTTTATAAAATACATGTTTGTGGACACATAAATTAGGTAACTTGAACGCTAGGCTCTGCTTTAAAGCTAATCTCTGAAATATCCATCTATCATTTTAGAATAAATACAATTTGCCTCAAAACATACATTGTTTCATGTGCATTGGTAAAAATAGGTGTCCAAACGAACTATTTCATGTATTTCAGCTAAATGAAAACATCCATCTTCAGAGTGCAGGTTTGTATCCAAAACAGTTCTTTCTATTTACCATGCGCTGGTAAGGGTCTTCAGTCTGATTTGCAGTGTCCAAGAGGTCGCTGTACTCCAGCTCTTCACACAATCTCTGCAGGGTGTTGAGCGGCTCATTGAGCTGCACGGGCATGGCCACCTTAGACAGGTCCTTGCCGATGTTATTTCTCAGGATGTTCCATAAGCTGACGCTGCTGGAGGGACAGGGGGATGGCAGCGCAGCGCGTCGACGAGCCACAGTCACCACGCTGCTGACTGCAGAACAAATGTGGTGAGATGAAGAGGAATTGGATATAAGTGTGATAAAGTGTATGTGAGAGCTAAAATAAGGAAGGGATTGTTTTTGTCAAATGAAAAAGTTCTAACCGATAATTCCAACCAGATGAATTCAAAGTAGTGGTTAAGGTTTATGCTGTGAAAATAGGAAACTAACTTCCTCTGCAGCAGTGAAATAATGAAAACTTGACAGATTCTTTCTCACATATTGTTGGATGAAACATGGCACTGAGTTTGTAAACATATCTGGGAATCAGCAATGTTCGCGTTCGACAAATGCGCTGAGTAATTTAACTGATTCCTGAAATTCATAATTCATTTGATGCTGACACTTTCTGTAAAAAGCACACAGAAGGCTTAGTCACACAAACACATTGAGAAAGACAATCCCTGCCTCACTAACAGAATACCAAAAGGTTTTTTCTCTCGCTCGTTTTTCCATCCACTGAAGGGCTTAGTATGGCTTTACACACACACACATACAGACACAAACACAGACACACAGACACACACAACTTGTAACTGTATCATGTACCGGAGTTGTGTCTCTCGCTGGCTCCGTCGTAGGTGTCCATGGAGACACTGTCACTGACATCACTGATATACGAGTCATCGTCGGACACCTGCAGACAGATAATCAGTGAAGAAAGGTTGGTAATCCTTTAGTTTAGAATATCAAATTAAATGTAAAAAACACACATACAGTCAAGTCCATATATATTGGGACATCAACTCACTTCTCATTTTTTGGACTCCATACACCACCACAATGGATTTGGAATTAAACAAATGATGTGCTTTAACTGCAGACATTCAGCTTTAATTTGAGGGTATTTACATCCAAATCAGGTGGACGGTGTAGGAATTACAACAATTTCTATATGTTCATCCCACTTTTTAAAAAGGGACCAAAAGTAATGGGACATACTAAACAATCATAAATCAAAGTTTCACTTTTTAATACTTTGTTCGAAATCCTTTGCAGTCAATTACAGCCTGAAGTCTGGAATGCATAGACATAACCAGACGCTGGGTTTCTCCACTGGTGATGCTCTGCCAGGCCTCTACTCCGACTGTCTTCAGTACCTGCTTGTTCTTGGGGCATTTTCCTTTTAGTTTTTGTCTTCAATGCATGCTTAAATCGGATTCAGGTCAGGTGATTGACTTGGCCATTGCATAACATTCCAATAATTTGCCTTAAAAAAACTCTTAGGTTGCTTTTGCAGTATGCTTCCAGTCATTGTCCACCTGCACAGTGAAGCACTGTCCAATGAGTTTTGAAGCATTTGACTGAATATTAGCAGATAATAGTGCCCGAAACACTTCAGAATTCATCCTGCTGCTATTGTCAGCAGTCACATCATCAATATATACAAGGGAAGCAGTTCCATTCGCAGCCAGACGTGTTCACGCCATGACACTACCACCATGCTTCACTGATGAGGTGGTATGTTTTGGATTATGAGCAGTTCCTTTCCTTCTCCATAATCTTCCCATCACTCTGGTACAAGTTGATCTTCGTCTTATCTGTCCACAGGATGCTGTTCCAGAACTGTGAAGGCTTTTTTAGATGATGTTTGAAAAACTCTAATCTGATCGTCCTGTTTTTGAGGCTCACCAATGGTTTAAGTCTTGTGGTGAACCCTCTGTATTCACTCTGGTGAAGTCCTCTCTTGATTGTTGACTTTGACACACATACACCTACCTCCTGGAGAGTGTTCTTGATCTTGCCAACTGTTGTGAAGGGGTTTTTCTTCACCAGATATAGAATTCTTCTGTCCTCCACTACAGTTGTTTTCCGTGGTCTTCTGGGTCTTTTGGTGCTGCTGAGCTCACCGGTGCGTTTTTTCTTTTTAAGAATATTCCAAACAGTTGATTTGGCCACAACTAATGTAGTAGTTATTTGTTTTGATTTCTCAGCCTAATGATGGCTTGCTTCACCGATAGTGACAGCTCTTTGGATCTCATGTTGACATTGTGGACAGCAAAATATTCCAAATGCAAATGTCAACCATGGAAACAACTACAGACCTTTTACCTGCTTAATTGATGATGACACAATGAGGGAATAGCCCACACTTGTCCATAGAATAGCTTTTGAGGTGATTGTCCCATTACTTTTGGTCCCTTAAAAGTGAGAAGCACATAAAGAAACTGTCGTAATTCCTACACCATTCATCTGATTTGGATGTAAATACCATTAAATTTAAGCTGAAAATTTGCAGTTAAAGCACATCTTCTTTGTTTGATTTTAAATCCATTGTGGTGGTGTATAGAGTCCAAAAGATGACAAAACTGTTGATGTCCAAAATATTTATGAACCTGACTGTATCTATAAAGCCCCTTCCCTGCCACAGAAAAATATGTGTACAACATTTTTTATTAAATAAACGTGATTGGGTTTTTATCTAACTTGAGTAAATCAAATCTAACTTCCAATTTGACCTATCAATGGAAAATTTCTAGTTGTCAAACATGATGATTTGTTACTTTTTGTTACCTACCTCCTGGAGAGTGTTCCATCAAGTATGGAATGGAACTTCATATTCTTAAGTTTTTGATCATTTTTTGATAAAGTTGGTAAAGCATCAGACACTGTAGACTCAGCTTGCTTGGCACCATCCTCAATGGTAGATGAGGGTTGCCAGAAAATGTCATCTCGCACAGATTTCTTTTTTTACTTGCATCGTGTTAATGCAGAAAGATTTTTTTTTATATTCATACTATATTCATCCCAATTGGGAAATTAGCTATTATTTATCCATTTATATTCAAAATAATAACATGAATATTATAGCATTTCAGGGCCCAGGGAGCAGTTGATTCATCTTATTTGCCAGTCTGGGGACATAAACCTGGGCTCTCCTGTAAGTCCACCTCTCTTACCAGAAGGCCAACACCCCCTCTTTTAAGGAGCATTTTTCAAGTATTAGTGCAGTTGTGACCCAAATATGATCCTAGATTATTTATAATTCTTTTTACCTACAGTCACAGTTTATTCTATATGCAAGAGCGCTACATTCTACCCTGTTCTTTACAGACAAATGAACAGACTATTCGCTGTTGCTCCTCGATGTGGTACTTTTTCAGTCTTGACATGGTTTTGGAAATCATTTGGATGATTTATTAATGGATTCTTGCATAAGGTTTCAGCATGGAGATGAAGAAATATTACGATGTAAGTATTGATTTACCTCGTTCTCAGATGAAGATGAGGATAGGAGGTACTCCTGAGCATCATAGAACTCCGATATGGACTCTGGAATTGATGTTTTGCTCTCGTTGGAGACCTGGTGGACCAGTGAATGTGGGGCACCTGCACAGTCCTGATTGACGACATCAGTTATTAGAAACTTGAGAGGTGATAGATGGTGATATAATCAGGCAGAGTCTTGAGTTTTGATTCAGAGCATAACTCACAGGGGAGTAGCCAGTCTTCAGGCCCATGACCTGAGCTGGCTGGGGGGCCTGCAGGTCAATGGTATGCTTCAGCTTGTCTCTCTCTGCCACTAGCGAGCTGTATGCTGATTTCAGTGAAACGTGGACTAAGGAGAAAAAAATGCCAGATACAGTAAAGAGCCAAGGAAAAATGGAGGAACAGAGTTGTCATGGAAACTATGTTCGCATAAGCATTTTTCTCTACAGAGTACATGCATGCCCTGAGCGAAACAGTAGACATTCAGGCACAGACTCACTGTTGTTGGCCAGTCGGCTGAAGTCCTCTTGTAGACGTGACACGTTTGTAGGCGAGTCTGGAGATTCAGGGCAGGCCTCCTGGGGAGCCGACTCTGTGGTGGAGAGATTGGGATTGGAGGCATGAAGGCGGGGGGACTGGGAGGAGATGCAGCTTGGAACCTGGCAGGCAAATGCAGAGAGAGGTGAGCCAATATTTTCCCATAATCCCAATTTAAGATGTATTAAAAAGAGGACAGAGGAGAAGATGGATATGTACTTGTAGTGTGGCTTTGGTTTCTTTGCCATTGTTTTTGGATCGCCATCTCCGTGGCCTCTTCTCCTTTTTTGGGATGTCATAAGAAGACGTCTGTGGAAACACAAGGCTTTTCTTAATCCTTACGATCCCATCTATGTTCAGACAATGATCCATCATTTTACTCCCATGCTTACTTGTAGTGCACTGATGGCCGGAGCAGAGTATGTGCGGTGCATGACCTCCATGCTCTTTAGTAGCAAGTTGAGCTCCAGCAGATAAGATTCACATTCCTCCAACTCTGAATGAATAACAGACTATTATTAGATCAAAGTGCAGCAGCATGCAGGCACGGTGATAAGGGATAAACAGAACCCTAAATACACACAGCAGCATAAGCAGCCGACAAGATGCAGCAAAATGGTTGACAATTTGTGGGTTAAAAAAGCTGCTAGAAGTGAATAGAGCGACCCACCTTTGCAGCATTTGTTCATGTCCTCGGAGGAATGGAGCCAGGAGCTAACCTTAGCCTGATGGACTGACGCCTGCTTGGTGAGAGTGGCCCTCTGAGTTGGAAAGAGAGCATGATGCATATCATCTTTTCAACAACACATTACTTTCCCCACAAAAAGCTTTATGAGAACTTACTTTTCTAAGAGAGTCATTAAGGGAGGGGGAGGACGAGGCATGAGGGTGGAAAAGGAGCTTCTCGTGGGGATATGTAGCAATTTCGTTCTGCCGGAAAACACGGTGATGACGCAGCTTTGACACCCACTCCTCAAACAGCTCTTGGGACTTCACCTGGATGCCACAACATCAAAACAGGAGCACTAAGTTGAAGAAGGTCTTTGCATAAAACAGGCAGAGGAAATGATAGGAAATGCTTGTGTTTGCATGGCCCAGGGAACAAAAGAATTCCACCAAACTCAAACCTTAAGGAGTTACCTTTAGGTGATAAATGTTGTCCTCTGTGTCCAAGTCAATACACATGGCTTTCTTCTTGATTGACATGACGGAGAGGCCGACATCTATGCAGCCGTGAAGCTTCCCCTTCTGCAACTGTGCAAGAATCATTTTCAAGCAGATAGCATTTAGTTTGTGCATATGTGAATAGGAATAACAGACAGATGGTGCTCATAAGTTAAGACCTACATCAGTTCCACGCTTCGCATACTTCAAGATGCCTTTATCCAACACAAAGTATCTCTAAATGGAAAGAAAACAAAAAAAACAAAAATCAACAATCATTCAAAGTTCTTGCTTATATAAAGAGTTCAAGTGCAACAAAACCTGCAAGCAGACTTTGTGCATCTAACACCACTTTTCCCTTGAACTTGTCATTCACTTTACAACAGCAGCAGTAAAATATGAGATCAGCAGTGGACATAATGTTGAAATACAGGTATAACCACAGTTTACAAGCACATTTTACTTTTATAATGAGAGGTGTGCGCTGATGTGGCATTCTGATGCTTTCAGCCTTTTTGTCTGTTGAAATGTTTAATACTCCATTGTTTCGCAAGGCAGAACCTTCCAGGAATGGAAGAACACAGACACAAGGAGATGAAAAAAAAAGGGG